>BLSH010093681.1:238816-262328 GCA_018402905.1 Glandirana rugosa
GCCTGACTAGACGTAAGTCCCGCACTTACCCCATCTAGCAGGCAGGCAGGCAGGAGTGTGCAGAGATCGGCATGCAGATCAGTCCGTCACTCGTCGTGGCGCGGTCACCGGTCAGGGTCTACGTGGGAGCTGGAGTTACGTCTGCCGTCACAGTGACCCGCCCACCGCATCCATGCCATCCAATCACACTGAGCCACAGGCTCAGGGCAGTCAATCAGACTATGAATGTGCGCCTGTTCAGCACACATCCATAGTATTTAATAGCTGACCCATAGGCTCCCTACTTGGCTGTCAGGTGACAGCCAAGGAGCCGAAAAAAAAAAAAAGAAAAAGAAAGTCAATGTACCGGCGCCTCCTGTAGGGACTGGGCTGCCTTTTTTCTTTTTTTTTTTCTTCTTAGCCAGCGGGGAGGCAAGCGCGTGGCAGTTGCTGTTTACGGCACGGCTTTGAAGGAGCGACAACACCTGCATCTAAAATAGGATTTTTTTGTCATATCGGTAAAATCCTTTTCTTTGAATACATCATGGGACACAGTGTTAGACTAATATTCATTACCTACTGGATTATACTTCATCATCAGGTAAATGGACACTGGTAGACAAAGTCTTAGACAGGATTTGATCCCCTATATAAACCCTCCCATACAGGAAGCACTTCAGTTTTGTAGCAAGCACTGAATCCTCAAAAAGAGGGGGGGGACCTCTGCGTCCCGTGATGTACTCAAAGAATACGATTTTACAGGTAAGTATGACGAAAAAATCCTATTTTCTTTTTCATACATCACGGGACACAGAGTTAGACTAATATTCATTACCTACTGGGACTTCCCAGAACAATAGCCTTGAGGGGAGGGAGACACCCTGCCAAACAATAGCCATCAGACCTACTGCGGCCGAAAGCCAAATCCTCAGCTGCTCGAACATCCACTTAATAACATTTTGTGAACGTATGCACTGAAGGCCAGGTAGCAGCCTTACAAATCTGAGTCACAGATACCTGATGGCAAAAAGCCCAGGAAGTTCCTACACCCCTGGTAGAATGAGCTCTCTCCCTCAAGGGAGGAGCTTCACGTTTCAGACCATAAGCCTGAATGACCAACTGGCGGACCTAATTGGCAATGGAAGCTTTGGAAGCTGCCTGCCCCTTCTTGGGTCCATCTGGTAAAACAAAAAAGGAGCCTGATCCTTGGATCTCCGCAGTTCTAGACAAATAAACTCTGACTACCCGGACACAGTCCAAGGAGGACAGTGGTCTCTCTTACACCAAACGAGGCTGAGAGAAAAAAGAAGGCAAAACAATGTCCTGATTGAAATGAAAGGCTGACACCACCTTTGGCAAGAAGGATGGAATAGGATGCAACACCACCTTGTCATGGTGAAGAATTAGGTATGGTTCTCTACATGAAAGGGCCGCCAATTCCGACATTCTTCTAGCTGAGGTGATGGCCATCAGGAAGGCTAGGTTGCATGACAGCAAGACTAATGCAATTTCCTTGATAGTCTCAAATGGTTGTTTCTGTAACACAGACAGTACCAAATTTAAGTCTGAAGGACACATACGTGACCTAATGGGGGGAAGCAAACAAGTTGCCCCCTGCATAAAGGTTCGGACCAGCGAAAGAGAGGCTAAAGGCCTTTGGAAGAAAACTGACAGGGCTGAAATCTGACCTCTGATTGTACTCAAGGCGAATCTGATTTCCACAGCCGACTGTAGAAAAGAGAGAATTCTCCCAATCACGTATTTCCGAGAATGCCATTTACTGGCTTCACACCAAGCAATATAAGTCTTCCAGACCTTAAGATAGATCTTCCCTGTGACAGCTTTCCTAGCATTCAATAGGGTTGACACCACCGGTCCCGAGATGCCACGATCCTTCAGCACCCTGGCTTCAACAGCCATGCCGTCAGATTTAGAGACTGTAAATTGGGGTGGAATATAGGACCTTGAGACAGTAGATTAGGGTGGCATGGTCCGTCTATTGCCAATCTCACAATCTCAGGGAACCAGGGCCTTCTGGGCAAGGCTGGTGCCACCAGAATGACTGGAACCCCCTCTCCCCAAATTCTGCACAACAAATATGGAAGGAGAGGGATTGGGGGGGGGGGCATAAACCAGGGAGTACTGGCTCCATGGAACTACCAGATCATCTACTCTGATTGACAGGGGATACCTTGTTCGGGACACAAACTGCTGTAGCTGGTTGTTGAACCTGGATGCCAAAAGATCGACATCTGGCCATCCCCAGCGCTGGCACATTTTCTGAAACACGTTTGGATGTAGGGACCATTCTCCCCGGCAGATCTGCTGGCGGCTGAGATAATCTGCCTTCCAGTTCTCTACCCCCAGGATATGAACTGCCGATAGAACTGGCACATGTACCTCTGCCCAGGCTAGTATGTGGTTCACCTCTTTCTGAGCTGAATGACTCCTGGTGGTTTATATAGGCCGCTGCAGTGGCATTGTTGGACTGAACCCTGATAGGGCAGTCCTGAAGCTCTAACGTCCCATAACTCTAGGATGTTGATGGGCAGGCTCTGTTCTGTCCTTGACCATCTCCCCTAAGCTGTGAGCCCCTCTAGGGTCGCTCCCCAGCCCCAGAGACTGGCGTCTGTAGTCAGTACTCTCCAATACACCGGGAGGAAGGATCTTCTCTTTCCCTTTAAGCGTGCCCGGGGAGATAAGAACATGGTATAATCCAGGGCTTGTCCTCTCCTGTTCCAAGCCGACAAGATGTCTTGTTGTATAGGCCTGGAATGGAACTAGGTATAGGGCACTACCTCGAAGGAGGACACCATCCTTCCTAGAAGACTCATACAGCCGAATGGAGGGTTGTCTGGTGCCCCCTATCTGACACACCTGATCCTTCAGGGCACAGATGCTTATGGGTGGCAAAAATACCTTTACCTGGGTCGTATCTAGGATCAGATCTAGATACTTGAGACTCTGAGCTGGTCTCAAGGCTGAATTTTTGGTATTTATGACCCAGCCTAAGCTTTTTAAACACCGCACTGTGCAGGTTACACTGTGTTCCAGGGCCTGTAGTGAGTGACCTCTGAACAGGAGGTCATCCAGGTATCGAGCACCAAGATCCCCTGGGCCCTTAAATGACCCAGTACAGATGCTAAGATCTTTGTATACACCCAGGGTGCTGTGGCAAGCCCGAAGAGCAGTGCCACAAACTGGAAATTACCTTGCAAACACTCTATTGCTACGCTCTGACCAGTGGAACACAGGTGAATCTTGAGAGTGATGTCCTGGGTGCCTGCGCTGCGTTGCTCTCCCATACACCATGATACCAGATACTCGTCAAAACAGAAAAACAGCCGGCTACTCCACAATCCTTCGAAAATATGACGGAAATTACGTTCCTCTACTGCAAATCATAGGAACCTCTGGTGAGGTTGAAAGATAGGTACATGTAAATACATGTCCTTGATATCGATGGAGGCTAAATCTCCCATCTGGAGTCTCCCATCTAAAGCTCACCCTTTCCTAAATGTCTTGCAGGACAATTTCATGGGTCAGATGGTGAATGCACCAACAAGAAACGAAGAATTACTAGACCTACTGATTACTAACAATACAGACCTGATAGTGGATGTGGAAATACGGGGCAACTTAGGAAACAGCGACCACAGGTCAATTAGTTTTAGTGTAAATCACAGAATTAGGAAACACAAGGGCAATACAAAAACACACTGAATTTTAAAAGGGCCAACTTCCCTAAACGATGCTCTTTGCTAGAAGTTATTAAATGGGATAAAATCCTAGGAACAAAGAACACAGAGGAAAAATGGGAGTGCTTTAAGAACATATTAAATAAAGGTATTGGTCAGTGCATTCCTAGGAGAAATAAATTCAAAAGGGCCAACAGAAGTCCATGGTAGCTTTATTCCAGTGTAAAATTGCATATTAAAGCAAAGGAAAAAACCTTCAAAAAATACAAGGCTGAGAGGTCATCATCAGCATTCCAACTATACAACAGGAAATGTAAGGGTGCAATCAGGACGGCTAAGATAGAACACGAAAGACACATAGCAGAGGAGAGCAATAACAAACAAGAAATTCTTTAATTATATAAATATTAAGAAAGGGAGGTCTGAACATATTAGCCCAATAAAGGATGAGGAAGGGAATCTAGTTACAAAGGACAGAGAGAGAAAGTTTTGAATTTATTCTTCTCCTCGGTCTTCACAAGGGTAACAGGGGGGTTCAGTAACCAAGGATGTAATGTTAATCTTCATAACATGTCACAGGAAGCACTCTCATGGCTAACTAAGGACAAAATTAGAAATAGGCTTGATAAACTCAACATTAATATGTCACCAGGACCAGATGGCTTGCACCCGAGGGTCCTTAAGGAACTCAAGTCCACTGACTGGAATGGTACCAGCTGATTGGAGAAAAGCCAATGTAGCACCAATTTTTAAAAAAGGGCCAAAATACATCCCTGGGAACTACAGGACAGTTAGCCTAACCAATAGTCTGCAAGCTCTTGAAGGGGATGATAAGGGATTATATAGATTTTAGTAATCAGAACGGTATAATTAGCACTAATCAGCATGGTTTTGTGAAGAATCATTCTTGCCAGACCAATCTATTGACCTTCTATAAGGAGGTGAGCTGCCATCTAGATAAAGAAAGGCCAGTAGATGTGGTGTTTCTGGATATTGCAAAGGCATTCGATACAGTTCCATATAAACGTTTACTGTACAAACTAATGTCGGTCGGCATGGATCAAAGGGTGAGTACATGGATTGAAAACTGGCTATGGGGGCGAGTCAGGAGGGTGGAGATAAATGGGGAGTACTCAGAATGATCTGGTGTGGAAAGTGGGGTCACTGAGGGTTCTGTCCTCGGACCAATCCTATTTAATTTATTCATAAACGATTTGGAGGATGGGAAAAACAGCTCAATTTCAGTTTTTTGCGGACGATACAAAGCTTAGCAGGGCAATAGCTTCCACGCAAGATGTGGAAACCTTGCAAGAATATGTAAACAAATTAATGGGGTGGGCAACTACATGGCAAATGAGGTTTAGTGTTGGAAAATGTAAAATAATGCATTTGGGTGCCAAAAATATGAATGCAGTTTACTCGATAGAAGGAGAACCTCTTGGGGAATCTAGGATGGAAAAGGACCTGGGGGTCCTAGTAGATGACAGGCTCAGCAATGGCATGCAATGCCAGGCTGTTGCAAGCAAAGCCAGCAGAATATTGGCATGCATTAGAAAGGGGATTAACTGTAGAGATAAAACAATTATTCTCCCACGCTACAAGACTCTGGTCTGGCTGCATCTTGAGTATGCCGTCCAATTCTGGGCACCTGTCCTCAGGAGGGATGTGCTGGAACTGGAGAGGGTCCAAGGAAGGGAAACAAAATGAATAAAGGGACTAGAGGATCTCAGCTATGGGGAAAGACTACAAGCATTGAACTTATTCTCTCTGGAGAAAAGGCGCTTGAGAGGGGATATGTTTTCAATGTATAAATACTGTACTGGTAACCCCACTATAGGGAAAAAGCTTTTCCGTGAAAGGGAATTTAAAAAGACACGCGGCCATTGACTAAAATTAGAAGAAAATGGTTTAAACTTAAACTGCGCAGAGGGTTCTTTACTGTAAAAGTGGTAAGGATGGTGGAATTCCCTTCTACAAGCAGTGGTTTCAGCAGGGAGCATTGATCATTTTCAAAAATTATTAGATGGGCTCCTTAACGACCACAATATACAATGTACTATTAACATAAAGCACATACACAGGTTGGACTGGATGGACTTTTTCCAACCTTACCAACTATGTAACTATGGAGTGAGGCTACTACTGAGCGGACTGACTCCATCCGAAAGGACTGGATTAACAGATGTTGGTTCAGGGATCTTAGATCCAAAATGGGCCTTGTGTCCCGTTTGGTTTTTGAACAGGTTCGAATAGAACCCTGCGCCCCTTTTGGATACAGGAACCTGTATAATCACTCCTTGATGCACTAACTGATCTAGTGCCTGAAACAATATGTCAGGTCACCTGATGGCAGGTGACAGGTGCGCACCGCTGGGGTTAGGAGTTCATCGCTAAGGTTGTGACCCCTTAGCTGACTGCTGCGAATGGAGCTCTGGGTGGTGCAGGAAAGCAGGTCCACTGGAGCACTGAAACAAATACACAGGGAGCTAGAGCATAGATTTCCCCAGGGTTGCGGAGTCTAAGAGGCAGCAGGTTTTCAACAGAGCCTCTGATTGTGAGAATGGACTTGGCTGCAACTGACTCCAGGTCACGGCCCCCAGGGTCTCACAGTTCACACTCGTGGCTGGCTACCGGTGGATAGAGAGGAAGCAGCAGTGCAGGACAACAAGGGATAGCCAGTAGGATAGCCAGGGGTCAGGACAATGAGCAGACAGGAACAGAAAGGAGAGCACGCCAAGGTCGGGGTAACAAGCACACAGGAGTAGTCAAGAACAAGCCAAGGTCGGGGTATCAACATACAGGAATAGTCAAGAACAGGCAGAGGTCAGTAAATGAAATCAGATGAAGAACACACGGCAGGAACCACACACACAGGAATCCTAACACACAATATTGATCGGCAGCGCTGGCTTGCACTGCAAGGTGTTATATAATGTTCCTAATGGGTGGAGCCCTGCTGAGGGAATATTACTTAAGCACACAGGTGTGGGGTGCATGGTCTCTAAGCTGAACACAAGCAGAGAGGTAAGCAGACAGACAAGACATGAATGTTACTGCAGATTCATGACAGCACCCCCCCCTTACAAGGCCTCCGCCTCCCCCGCTTGGGCCCAGGCTTGGAGGGAAACCTCAAATGAAACCTCCTCACAAGACAAGGCTCAAATACCCCAGATGCAGGGATCCACAACCTCTCCTCAGAACCAAACCCTTTCCAATGCACAAGGTACTGAAGAATGCCTTTACAGAGCTGAGAATCCAGACTTTGACTAACCTCGTACTCCTGACTATCCTCAGAGAATGGAACCACGGTAGGGAGAGGACGGGAGAACTTATTGAGGACTAAAGGTTTCAGAAGGGAAACATGAAAGGAGTTTGAGATTCTGAGGTTTTTAGGGATCTGCAGTTTAAAACTAACCGTATTAAGCTTAGAAATTATAGTATACGGCCCAATGACGCTTGGGGCAAACATCAGAGAAGGAACCTGGAGCTTGAGGCCGGAGGCGGCTTGCGGCTGCAACAGTCGGCAAAACCTTTAAATTTATCAGCAGCTGCCCGGAGAGAATCATGAACATCACCCCAAAGAGAATAGAATGATTGTTGAATCGTGGCCAAAGCTGGAATGTCTGGAGAACAGGTCATGGGAAGAGAGAGCTGAAGGTGTCTTCCATAAACCGTGAGAAAGGGTGTCTTCTGAGAACTGATGTTAACATGATTATTGTGAGAGAACTCCGCCCACGGGAGTACAGATGACCAATCATCATGATGAGCAGAGAGAGACTAAGGTTCAGAGAAAGACCTCTAACTCCTGATTAACCCTCTCAGTCTGTCCATTGGATTGAGGGTGATAAGAAGAAGAGACATCCAGGATAATATTGAGAGATTTGCAAAAGGCTCTCCAAAAGTGAGATGTAAATTGCGCACCCCTGTCAGAAACAATGTGGGAAAGAACCCCATGGAGGCAGAAGATCTCTCAAACACAAATAGGAACCAAAGCGGGAGCAGAAGGAAGACCTGAAAGAGGAACAAAATGGGCCATCTTAGAGAACCGATCGATTACCACTCAAATTACCATATTATTCTCAGATGGTGGGAGATCTGTAATAAACTCCATGGCAATGTGAGACTAGGGCTCCTTCAGAATGGGCAAGGGCATCAGAAGACCAGCAGGAGCTTGGGTGGGGGATTTAGCCTGGGCACAGACATGACAAATCTTAATGTAGTCTTTGACATCCGGGGGGAGAGCAGACCACCAGTAGTGGCGACTAATGAGCAGGAAGGATCGGAGGAATCAAACATGACCTGCCACCTTGGAATCATGTCCCCAATGAAGGATCTTTGCTCTGAACTCCGTGGGGAGGAAGGTCTTGCCAGGAGGAATTTTCGACTCCAGGGTGGTAGAATGGGCAAGAATGCATGAGTTCAGAATGATCGGCTCAGGTTCAGAGGTGGGCTCCTCATCCAGAGTGTCAAAAGACTTAGAGAGTGCATCAGCCCGACTGTTGCAGGAACCAGGTTTGTACGTAATCGTGAAATTAAAACGTGAAAAGAAACGACTCCACCTGGCCTGTCTGGTATTCAGTCGTTTGGCATTCTGTAAGTACTGCAGATTTTTGTGATCAGTGAAAATTGTTATGGAATGAGGGGAACCCTCCAAGAGATGACATCACTCCTGTAACGCCAATTTAATTGCAAGAAGCTCCCGATCACCAATAGCATAATTTGTCTCTGCCTGAGAAAATTTTTGGGAGAAAAACGCACATGGTTGACATTTTTTCTCAAAGGTTTGAAGAAGCACAGCTCCTACTTCAGTCGACGAAGCGTCCACTTCAATGCAAAATGGATCCCCAGGATTAGGTCTCCTCAAGAGAGGTCCAGAAACAAAGGCTTGTTTCAAATCATGAAACGCAGAGACAGCTTCAGGAGGCCACTGCTTGGCATTCCCACCCGTTTTGGTCAAGGCAATAATAGGCGCTGCAATAGAAGAGTAATTCTTAATGAATTGCCTTATAATAGTTGGAGAACCCAAGAATTCACTGTGTGGCCTTGAGGCTGGCAGGAAGAGGCCAGTTGGTAACGGCCGAGACCTTTTCGGGATCCATACGAAGACCTAAACTGGAGACAAAGCATCCCAGAAATAGGACCTCAGAACATTCAATAGAACATTTCTCCAGCTTGGCATACAGACTATTTTCTCTAAGGCACCGAAGTACAACCCGGACATGGTTTCTGTGGACAAGCAGATTTTCCGAAAAGATGAGAATGTCATTCAGATGGATGACAACAAATTGATAAAGCAGATCCCTGAAGATTTAGTTGATAAAGTTTTGGAACACCGTTGGGGTGTTACACAGCCAAAAGGGCATAATCAAGTATTCATAATGCCTATCTGTTAGGAAAAAGCATCAGTCCAGATGCTTCTGGCCATTTCTGTGGGGATGCATGCGCTTGTGCGTGTCCGTGTGCGCGCCCGCGTGCGCGCGCATACGCTGGAAACTGCACCAAACGGCGCTATTTAAACCCTCTGCTCCCAACAGCAAGTGCTGCCCGTTCTACAACGTCTGTGACCTGTGAGCCCCAGCTCAAACCCTCTGTTCCTGTACTACTCTGCTTCCTGTTTGACCCGGCTTGACCTGACCTGCTGATCCGCTGCCTGCACCGACCCTGGCTATCCACGACCCTCCGATTGTCTGCTCCCTTTGTACTTCTGCTGCCCGCCTGGTAACGAACCTTGCTTAGACTTTACCACCCCTCTGCCTGACCCATCTGTAACGCACTGCCTGCCTGTTGTCGACCCAGCCTGCACGACCATCCCTCTGACCAGCACGACCACCTGGATCATCACGTCATTACCAGTGACCATCCAGCCCTAGTGCCATCCCGCACTCTTGGACTTCTGTCTACTCTACCAGGGGTCCTTGAATCGGGTGCGCAAGAGAGGTTGTTCCCTACACAAGACAGACTCCACCACCAGGACCGCGACACCATCTCTAGTGTTAAACGGGGTTTTCCATTCGTCACCTTCCCTTATTCGGATCAGATTGTTTGCACCCCTGAGATCCAACTTAGTAAGAATGGAGGCACCTTTCAACCTGTCAAATAGCTCAGATATTAGGAATAAGGAGTATTGGTTCTTGATTGTCACCGTGTTTAAGCCTCGATAATCAATGCAGGGTCTTAAGGTGCCATCCTTTTTGGCAACAAAAAAAGAATCCTGCTCCCGCAGGCGACGAGGACTTCCAGATGAACCCTTTCTCTATGTTCTCAGTGACATACTCTGACATGGCCTGGGTCTCTGGGATGGACAGGGGATAGGTACGGCCCCTGGGCAAAGTCGTTCCGGGAACAAGGTCAATGGCACAGTCAAAGGACCTGTGAGGAGGAAGCACTTCAGCTGATTTCTTGCAGAAGACATCCCAGAAATCGCTATATGCAGCAGGAAGGGCAGAAGAAACTGAAGTGGTGGCAACAGGAAGTCTCTCTTTTGGGGCAACCTTGAGTAGGCAGGACGAAACAGGAGGAACCCCAAGCCAGCATCTGCCCAGAAGTCCAGTCAACTTGTGGAGAATGAAGCTGTAACCAGGGAAGGCCCAATACAATGGGGGTTGAGGCCTTAGGTAGAATAAGAAAGGATACCTCCTCCTGGTGGAGTATTCCTACTGACATCTTAACAGGAAGGGTCTGGAAGTGGATAGGGCCCCCTGGAAGAACAGTACCATTGATCGCCGAGACCACCAATGGAGTGTCGAGGGGCGAAAGGGTAAGTTTCTAAGAAGATGCCATTCTCCAGTCCATAAAGATGCCAGCAGCTCCGGAATCCATGAAGGGACACTAAAAGGAGGAGACGTGAAGGTGATGTTTCTGGGTCCAATACTCCACCTTCCAGATGTATTAGACCCGAGCATTTCCCAGATGAAGCGAGCAAGTGTCACAAAAATGACCTTTGCTACCACAGTAGAGACACAGGCCCAGAGTTCTATGCCTAGCATGTTCCTCGAGAGATAGCCTGGTCCGGCCCAGCTGCATAGGTTCCTCAGCTGGCAGGGTATGCTCCACGGGTCGCAGAGAGGGGAGCTCAGGCTGACTAAGGAAAAAGGGGTGCTGACGTCTTCTTTCTAGGGTCCTCTCCTGAAATCGAATGTCAATCTGGTTACACAGGGAGATCACATCTTCCAGATCGGCGGGAATGGTTCTTCCAGCTAATTCGTCTTTCATTCTGTCAGAGAGGCCCTGTAAAAAGGTTGCAACTAAGGCCTCATTGTTCCAGTTCAGCTCAGCAGTTAGAATCCTAAAATGAAGAGCATACTATCCCACAGAAACAGACTCTTGGCGGTGGCATAAAAGGGCACTGGCCGCTGAACAGATACGACCTGGTTCCTCAAAGATGTTCCGAAAGAGTTTCAAGAAACTAGACAGACTAGAAACCACTGGGTCACTCTTCTCCCACAGAGGGGCAGACCAGACTAAAGCCTTGCCAGACAGGAGAGAAATAATGTAGGCTACTTTCGCCCGATCAGACAGGAAGTTTTGAGGTCGGAGCTCAAAATGAATGGTGCACTGGCTGAGGAACCCCCTGCAGGCCTTCGAGTCCCCAGAGTAGTGGGACAGAGCTCGTAACTGCAAAGGGTTTGTGGCTGCGAGTGTGACTGGAACCAATACAGCAGCATGTTGCGGTTGAGGTTGTCGAACTGGGGGTCCTAAGGAGGCCTGAAGCTGCTCAAAGCAGGAAGCCAAATCCTGGAGAAATCGCATCATCTGGGTCTGATTAGACTCCTGGGTCTCAAGTCTGCGGACTATGCCCCGCAGCGGATCATCTGCAGGTAGCGGCACATCAGCCAGGTCCATGGCCGATCAAACTATCAGGTCACCTGACAGCAGGTAACAGGTGTGCACCGCTGGGGTTAGGGGTGCATCACTAAGGTTGTGAAACCTTAGCTGACTGCTGCGAATGGAGCTCTGGGTGGTGCAGGAAAGCAGGTCCACTGGAGCACTGACACAGATACACAGGGAGCTAGAGCATAGGTTTCCCCAGGGTGTGGAGTCTAAGAGCCAGCAGGTTTTCACCAAAGCCTCTGATGGTGAGGATAGATTTGGCTGCAAATGACCCCAGGTCGCGGCCCCCAGGGTCTCTCAGCTCACGCTCGTGGCTGGCTACCGGTGGATAGAGAGGAAGCAGCAGTACAGGACAACAAGGGATAGTCATTAGGATAGCCAGGGGTCAGGTCAATGAGCAGACAGGGACAGCCAAGGTTGGGGTAACAAGCAGACAGGAATAGTCAAGAACAGGCCAAGGTCGGGGTATCAGCAGACAGGAATAGTCGAGAACAGGCCAAGGTCGGTAAACAGAATCAGACGAAGAGCACACAGCAGGAACCACACACAGGAATCCTAACACACAATATTGATAGGCAGCGATGGCTTGCACTGCAAGGTGTTATATAATATTCCTAATTAGGGGCTGGGGTGGAGCCTGCTGAGGGAAGATTACTTCAGCACACAGGGGTGCACGGTCTCTAAGCTGAACACAAGCAGAGAGGTAAGCAGACAGACAAGACATGAATGTGCAAAAGAGGAGAAATCCGGAATGGCAACACTCTCATCAAAAATGTATAAGCAAAGTCTTTTATTGATAAAAAAGAGCGCATACAGGGAAATACAGGCTGGGGGAGGACAGGAGGTTGACGCATTTCACACTATTCAAAGTGCTTTGTGAAAACCATAAGACATGAATGTTACTGCATATTCATGACACAATAAGTTTCTCTTTGGATGATCCGAGGGAACGCTGCATCTTAGAAACCACTGAGAAGGAACCCTCCGTAATTCCAGCTTGTAACCGCGGAACACTGTTGAAGTGACCCACTCGTCCTGAACCACTGTTCTCCAAATGTCCGCAAAGTGCAGCAGCCCCCCCCCCCCTTGAGTGGGGGCTTCCCATCAAAAGGGGGGCTTGGTGCCAGGTTTAGAAGAGTTTTGGACCCAGGGTTTTTTTCTGGCCCTGCGGCTTGCCCCTGGCTCTAGCGCCCTGTTGGCAGAGGAACTGCCTTGGCGCTGAGACACTTGACTAAGTGGTCCCTGAAGTTTTAAACGACAGACGCCTGGTCCTCCTCTTCACAGGAAGTAGAGAGCTATTCCCTCCAGAAATTGTTTGGATATATTTGTCCAAATCATCACTGCCAATAATTTCTTACAAAGAAGCTCAGCTGACCAGTTTTTAAGCCATAGAAGTCTGCGCATGTGTACAGACAGGAGAGCCATATAAGAGACTTGCTGTATAGAATCCTTTAAAGTGGATGTAAACCCTCACATGTACCCACTGAAGCGAACAGCCTCAGATGATACACAGAGATGAAACAAACCTCCCTATATAAGTTTTACATGCATATCTTCTGTCTTTAGCTGTAAATATCCTTTAGAAAGTGGAGATCATGTTAACAGTTTTCTCTTCCTGCTTAGAACTACAGTGAAGGTAAGAGAAGAAAGCGCCAAACCGGCATGGTATAGCACAATTTATTAGGTAAAATATAATATAAAACAAATGTAACTCACAAGCAGGTGAGGGGGGAGAGAGAGCGGATGACAGTCCGCAGTGGATTGTAATAAAATGCGTTTCGGAAGCTTAACCATGCTTCCTTCATCAGCCTCGATGATGCAGGCATGGTTAAGCTTCCAAAACGTGTCCTGATCGGCTCACACTGCTGTTGGATTGACAGCTCCTCTCACCACTCTAGCTGGACACATCGTCTTTGGGCAGACATCTCAGCTTATTACAATCCACTGCGGACTGTCATCCCCCCTCTCTCTCCCCCTCACCCGCTTGTGAGTTCCATTTGTTTTATATTATATTTTATATAAATTATGCTACACCATGCCGATTTGGCGCATTTTTCCCTTCACTTGCTATATTACAGAATGTGGATTTCCAGTCCACAACTGAAAGCAGCCTTGCCAGCACCATAGTGTCAGCCATTTTCCACTCATTGACAATTTTATTCCTATACCTCCGGGAATAAGTATCTTGCAATACTTCTTTTTTTTACCTGCTACATGACATTTTATTACTACAGGATGGGCACAGTGTCAGTGCTGTAGCTAATCTATTTATAGCAACCTCCCCAACACAAAACTCCGGCTGCTCTTATCATAATGTGACTTGTCAGGCTGAAACTTGTCAGGCTTATAACAGAGGAACGGCGCAGGACAGAGCTACAGGGCTTTGGAGAGAGATGAGAAAACTCTGCAGATAGATGTGCCCAGCTCAAATTTAATGAATTGGGTTTACATCCACTTTAAAGCATCTACAGCAAAACACAGCACTCGAGGAATATCTGCCCTGTTTTAAGCAAGATCATCCTCCTGGTTAGGCCTGTCAAGCCGTCTGACCTGATCCTTTAAGGACAGGTAAACTCAAATTGCTGCGACAGCTGGCTGAATAGCTGAACTGGCCAAAGAAAAGGAAGTCTCTAACCACTTACCAACCGGAAGGTTTTCCAGCTTTAGGACCAGAGCACTTTTTGCGATTTGGCACTGCATCGCTTTAACTGACAATTGCGCGGTCGTGCGATGTTGTACCCAAACAAAATTTGCGTCCTTTTTTTCCCACAAATAGAGCTTTCTTTTGGTGGTATTTGATCGCCTCTGCGTCATTTCTGATCGCTGCTATAAACAAAAGAGCGACCATTTTGCAAAAAAAACCAAATTTTTTACTTTTTGCTAAAATTCAAATCCAAAAAAATATATAAAAAAACATTTTTTTTCACCGGTTTTGGCCGATTTATATTCTTCCTCATATTTGTGATAAAAAAAATCACAATTGGCGTTCATTGATTGGTTTGCGCAAAAGTGGCCGCGTTTATGGATGATGAGAATTAATTTCTGGGGTTTTTATTTTTTTTAATTTTTTACTAGTAATGGCGGCGATCTGCGATTTTTAGCGGTACTGCGATATTGCAGCGGACATGTCGGACATTTTTGACACTTTTTTGGGACCAATGACATTTATTCAGCGATTAGAAATTTAAATGTCCACTGATTACTGTATAAATGTCATTGGCAGTGAAGGGGTTAACCTGCAGGGGGAGATCTAGGGGTTAACTGTGTTCCCTGGGTGTTTTCTTACTGCGGGGGTTGGGCTACCATGGGCATGAGAGATCTAACTGATCCTAGTGACAGGGATCAGTAGATCACCCATGCCTGCACTGTCAGAATGGGGAACCGCCGTGTTTACATCGGCGGTTCCCCGTTCTTTGCCTGTGGCTACTCATCGCGGCTCACGGGCGGACATCGGGTCCGCTCGAGCCGCGGGCACACTCCTCAGGAGTGCGGCGGACGCACGCGCGCCCCCTTGCGGCCGTTCGCAGATCGCCGTCTTTTTACGGCGATTCGCGAACAGCAACCACACTGCCGCCTTGAAAACACGGCACGCGGTCGGGAAGTGGTTAATAATGACTCCAGTTTCATGTCAACAGGGTCTTTCAAACCCTGTGCGTTATCCACTGGATAAGTTAAGTTCTTGTTTAAGGAAGAAACTGCCGCATCTATGGCTGGCATGCTCCATTTATTAACAAACTTTTCCTCCATGGGATATAAAAGGGAAAAGCTCTTAGGAGGAACAAAAATCCTGTCAGGATATCCCCAATCAGCATACACCACCTGTTCCAACAGCGGGTGCTGGGGGAAAGCCTGTGCAGCCTGAGGAGGCTTCAGGGACCCCAAAGAGGACAAGGGAGGCTCAGAAAGTGCTGCAGAAGGTAACTTAAAGGCAGAACAAACCATCTCGGTAAGAGTCTGGATCAAAACCCTCTGCGACTGAGAGGCTGATAACAACTGGACATCTTCTGGTCCAGATTCCTCAGAAGCAAACTCATCTGCCGAGCCATCTCCTAAGTCCTTAGCATCTAGCTCTTCCCCTTCCTCAACCCATTCCTGCTCCAAATTAGGAGGCTTTGGGGAGGGGGATCTGCCACGCTTCTTGCCAACCTACAGGATGGAGGCAATCATGCCAGCAATCCTGTGCTCTAACCTAGCTAGCGCTGAGGACAGTCCATTTCTGATGATAAAGGGTGAAGCAGCAGCGTTGACTGTAGGCACAATACCAGACAGGCGCAGCGGCTCAGATTGCCCAGAAGCCACTGGTCTTTCAGGGAATACAACACTAGGGATTTGACTAGGCTCCTCAGGAGCTACTGATGACATACATGTGCCCTTCCCTGTAGTGGTAGTCCCGCTTCTCTTTTTTGAAGACATTGTAAGCCACAAAAAGGGAGTACCTGGATTTAGTATTTACATACCCCAGAAGGGAGACCCTTTTATAGGTCTCACCAAGCCCCTATGCAACCACCCTGCTAAGCACCTTAGCCTGCCAAGCAACATCTGGTGACTCCCATTACCCGGGTAAGGAGAAATGAACCACTGAAAATGCCTGGTTCAGAGCCTACTCTGTGTCCCACCGCTATCCCCTGGAAGCACCGCATGTTTGGTATACACAGCTTAAATGAGCTGGCTGTGCGCCGGGACCTTCTGCACCTGCGTCCGTATGCACACGTGCATATGCACACGTGCATACGCACGTGTGCAGTCCCGGCGAACGGACACAGCAGTATTTGCCAATGACATGAATCTTTGCACGCCCAGATTTAGGTGACAACGTATGCGCGGCTTCATGTTCGAACAATGCCTGTGGTGAAGCATGCGTCATGGCCGCCAACAAACTTGCAAGCATCATGCGATCACACGTTCGCCCTGACGATTTAAGATGCGCAATGGCGCACCCTTGTGCATGGGCATCCATTAAGGTAAAAAACAGCCAGACAACAAGACAAAAAAGGTACTCTGCAAACACCCACAGCTAGCCCAAAACTCCCACCTGTGGTCAGCGCACACAGGTGTCCGGTCTCCAGCTAGCTTGACTGATTGTTACAGTCACTGGGCCACCCCACAATAAGTAAATATGGAGGCTTTCACTTACACATCCAGGTGCAGGGCAGCCTTAGAAACTAAGAGCCCAATCTTCACACATCACGGTGGGTTCCTGTCACTTGAGGACCTTCAAGAACTGGGTACCCTTTTCACGTTTAGGGTCCACTCCCTTGGACCTGTACAGCACCCTGCAGGAATACCTTAACGCTGTGGTGTCCAGAATTCCACTACGCAGGGTCCAGCGCCCGGAGGTGGCATTACAGGCAAAACCTGGCAGGATCCTTGTGTCTTCTTTGTGAGGCTTGGGTACCATTTACTGTATCTAAGCATTTAGCCTGTATCAAATGGATCCGATCGGTCAATCCCTTGATTAATTTAAGAACCGTTTTTGGGACTAAAGACCTGGAGCTCAGAGAGCTCAAACAAACGTGTCCATCCACCTTGCAGACACTTGTAAAAAAAACTGAAGTGCTTCCTGTATGGGAGGGGTTATATAGGGGATCACTTCCTGTCTAAGACTTTGTCTAACAGTGTCCATTCACCTGATGATGACGTATAACCCAGTAGGTAATGAATATTAGCCTAACTCTGTGTCCCGTGAAGTATGAAAAAGAAAGTATATATCCCCTAAATAATGCACATTTAGGAGATATTTACTGTACCTATAGATAAGCCTTGTTATAGGCTTACCTATAGGTAAACATCATGCATGGGAGTTTACTCCCACTTGAAGAGCTGATCATTGGTGGATCACTTGTCAGAGGGCATTTGACAGGCAATAAATCACCTAATCTATCCATCTTTAGAAGATCCCTGAAAACCCTTCTCTTTAACCACTTCCCGCCTGGCGTATAGACAAATGACTTCCGGGTGGGGGGGTTCATTATCCTGACTGGACGTCTATAGATGTCCTCAGGATAAGCCGCGATCGCGTGCCCCTGTGGGCGCGCATCGCGGCAATCGGTGGTTCCATGGGTCAGTCTGACCCACCGCATTACCGACCGAGGTAAAAGGCTTCGATCCGAAGC
Source organism: Glandirana rugosa (assembly GCA_018402905.1). Taxonomy (NCBI): domain Eukaryota; kingdom Metazoa; phylum Chordata; class Amphibia; order Anura; family Ranidae; genus Glandirana; species Glandirana rugosa. The sequence goes on from BLSH010093681.1 coordinate 256,437, forward strand.
CTTTTACCATGTGATCAGCCGTGACCAATCATGGCTGATCACAGTGTAAATAGGAAGAGCCGTTTATCGGCTTTCTCCTCTGCTCAGGTCTGCAGACCTGAGCAGCGGAGAGTCGATCGGCTACTCTCCTGACAGGGGGGGTGCGCTGAACATTTATCAGCGCAGCCACCCTCAGGAACACCCCACTGGACCACCAGGGAGCCTGCCCAGGACCACCAGGGAGCCCCCCCCCCGGGCATCACAAAGAGGCCACCCAGGACCACCAGGGAAGGACCACAGAGGCCGCCCAGGACCACCAGGGAGCCCCCACTAGACCACCAGGTAAGGGCAATATTGTGAACTGTAGGGACGGCCCTGTGCCCATGTATGATGCCTGCCAGTGCCATCCCGAACAGTGCTTGTTGCACCAGTGCCCACCACTGCCACCTAAAAGTGCCACCTGTCAGTGCCCATCAGTGCCCAGTGCCACTTATCAGTGCCGCCTATGAGTGTCCATCAGTGCCGCATATCAGTGCCACGTATCAGTGCCCGTCAGTGTTGCTTGTCAGTGCCGCCCATCAGTGCTGCATATGTGCCCCATCATCAGTGCAACCTTATCAGTGCCACCTCATCAGTGTCCGTCAGTGTAGCCTCATCAGTACCCATCAGTGTAGCCACATCAGTGTCTGTCGGTGAAGGAGAAAATGTACTTTATACAAACTTTTATGACAGAAATTATTATTATAGTATAGGTAGCATCTTGCCCCTCCTGCTCCTTTCCTCCTTCCACCTTCATCTGAGCCAGTCCAGACAGGACCACTACCATCTTGTCCCCACCACTCCATCTATCTGCCCCCCACCCCCTTTGGGCAATGTGTGGGACTGCGGGTCCTTGGCTGAAGGCGCTCCAATATTAAATAGCTGTCATGTAAGTGAAGATCTTTTATCCCTGATCTCTTCTTGTTAGCTTTTCCCAATGTTTTAACCTCTATGATATACAAATACCTTTGGTATATTTAAAACTTTTGACATTGTCTTGTTTGTATATCTATGATGATGCCTTAATATAAAACATGTGTCTACTTTTGACGATTATGTCTTCATCTACTAATGTGCATATTTAGACTTTTAAATGTTGATTGACATATTGTACATTTATATTACAAAGTATTCGCCATGTCCCCCTGAAGAAGGAACACGATTCCGAAACATGTTGGGATTTAAAGCATTAACCATGCTCGCGTAAACTTTGTATCTACAACTATGCTAAACTTTGTAATGTGCAGCATTTTTGCTTTTATTCAGTTTTTCTATTTTGTACTATATATTGTGTAAACGCCCATTTCGTTTTATACACTATCTATTGAATAAAATTATAATATTTTAATACACTCAGTTACTTCCATTCACTGGGGGAACCCATGCCTTTAAAGTCCTAGGGGTAATATGTATTTGCTTGGTTCAGAACAGGTAAGTATGACATGTTTGTTATTTTAAAAAAAAAACTTTTACAATCACTTTAAATCAAAGTTCTCTTCATGCACCATAGCTTCCAACTCTCCTATTTTGCTTGACTTATCTTATCACCTGCCATAGCCCTGTCATCATCCCCCATTCCACGCACCATTAGGGTCTAACCTGTCTGCCCCATTATATTGTAGTTTGCCCTCCCCTCTCAATCCCAGTTGAAATACTCCTCCAGCCTTCTTGTAAACTTTTCCTCCAGCACAGCAGATTGGGTATTTGCAAAGTAATAATGCACCACATTCACTCAGCTCTGCCTTTAGTAAATCACCCCCATGATATTACAAGTATTGTGTGGAGTAATTTGAGTGGCCTGCACAGAGCCCTAAACTCAACCCTACTGAGTACCTTTGGAATAAATTGGAATGTCAATTGTGAGCCAGATTCCTGACCTCAAAAATTTATTTTTGGCTAAATGTGCATAAAATTTCCCAAAAACATTCAATATCTTGTGGAAAGTCTTATCAAAAGAGTGGTGGCTGTTATACACACAAATGAGGTGGTAACTCCATATTAATGCCCATAGTTTTGGAATGGTATGTTCAACAAGTTCATATAGTTGTGATAGTGAGGTGTCCAGAAATGTTTAACTAGTGTATTGCATGGTTGTAAAGGTAGTCATACAGGGACTGGCCAAATTTCAATCCATGTATGGGAAGGGAGGTTGTACAGAAGTCGACCTACCAATTGACTTCTACACAACCCAACCCCCTTGATGTTTTTTTGATGCTCAGTGAATTGCATTTTTACAGACAAATAAATACAATATTAGCTAATGTTTTCACTGCGTAACAGTTTGTTTGTATATCTATGATGATGCCTTAATATAAAACATGTGTCTACTTTTGACGATTATGTCTTCATCTACTAATGTAAATATTTAGACTTTTAAATGTTGATTGACATATTGTACATTTATATTACAAAGTATTCGCCATGTATCCCCTGAAGAAGGAACATGATTCTGAAACATGTTGAGATTTCAAGCATTAACCATGCTCGCATAAACTTTGTATCTACAACTGTGCTAAACTTTGTAATGTGCAGCATTTTTGCTTTTATGCAATTTTTCTATTTTGTACTATATATTGTGTAAACTCCCATTTCGTTTTATACACTATCTATTGAATAAAATTATAATATTTTAATACACTCAGTTACTTCCATTCACTGGGGGAACCCATGCCTTTAAAGTCCTAGGGTAATATGTATTTGCTTGGTTCAGAACAGGTAAGTATAACATGTTTGTTATTAAAAAAAAAAAAAAAAAAACTTTTACAATCACTTTAAATCATAGTTCTCTTCATGCACCATAGCTTCCAACTCACCTATTTTGCTTGACTTATCTTATCACCTGCCATAGCCCTCCCATCATCCCCCATTCCACGCACCATTAGGGTCTGATCTGTCTGCCCCATTACATTGTAGTTCGCCCTCCCCCCTCAATCCCAGTTGAAATACTCCTCCAGCCTTCTTGTAAACTTTTCCCCCAGCACAGCAGATTGGGTATTCTTTGCAAAGTAATAATGCACCACATTCACTCAGCTCTGCCTTTAGTAAATCCCCCCCCCCCCCCATGACATTACAAGTCTTGTGTGGAGTAATTGGAGTGGCCGGCACAGAGCCCTAAACTCAACCCTACTGAGTACCTTTGTAATAAATTGGAATGTCAATTGTGAGCCAGATTTCTGATCTCAAAAATTTACTTTTGGCTAAATGTGCATAAAATTTCCCAAAAACATTCAATATCTTGTGGAAAGTCTTATCAAAAGAGTGGTGGCTGTTATACACACAAATGAGGCGGTAACTCCATATTAATGCCCATAGTTTTGGAATGGTATGTTCAACAAGTTCATATAGGTGTGATAGTGAGGTGTCCAGAAATGTTTAACTAGTGTATTGTATCGTTGTAAAGGTAGTCATACAGGGACTGGCCAAATTTCGATCCATGTTTGGGAAGGGAGGTTGTACAGAAGTCGACCTACCAATTGACTTCTACACAACCCCCTTGATGTTTTTTTGATGCTCAGTGAATTGCATTTTTACAGACAAATAAATACAATATTAGCTAATGTTTTCACTGCGTAACAGGCAGCCCTATGGCTAGTTGGCACTGATCATGTTAGTTTACCAGGAAACGCACAGCACTTAATATTTGCCAATGTTCTACACAACACAAGAGGCCTCCTTTGTAAAATCACAACTTGAAACGCTCAAATGTTTTAAAGCCTGGGTGATTTTATTGTTTAAACCATGTCAGAAGGTTGATGCAGAACAAATATTTAACTGTGTTGCTGTTTATTGCTCTCATCATTTAGGTAGAGATATTGACTTCTGTTCTACCAATGCGACTCTCCCTAACCCTAATCCCTAGTTTTAAAGACTTACCCTGTAAAGGTTTCTTCGTACTATTTGCACAATATAACTCTATTATAATATACTGAATACAAGCAGAATTTTCAAGATATACTTTTTTATGCTGCTATGAAATAAAAACTATATTTAGCAGGCAAAGACACTAACTACTAATTTAGCCACATGAAATTAACATTGCTTCCAATTTTGCTAAGCCTATACTGTATATTTAGAATTGCATACCAAACAGTATAACACTTTGGAAATCTATGGTGGTGAGTCCTAAGTTGACGATGAGCAATTACAAAATATAGCGCACTACATTCCCTTGAAATCAGACATGTTTCTTTATCACTAAGTAAAATCTACTTTTCTATATTACTGTTTATAAAGTTTTCCTTTACCTTATGTGTGCTTCTCAGCCAAGATTCCCAGGAAAAGGATTTACATGTCACTGCTCACTGTCTCATTTATCGCTGGACTTTACCCTCCTTGCCAGCAGGCTAATTCCTGTTCTTTGCCTCATTTACATAGCCATAAATTAATGGCTGTTAACCATTTCAGATGTGTTGTATAACATTACTAGTTATATTTCATGAAAAATGAAACTAGGTTGAAATGTCTGCACCTATGTTTTCTTTAACAAATGTTTTATTTAATTTTATTGGTTACAGAGTTTGTGATGCCAAACACAAGGGGAGACAATTTCAGAAGAAAATGGTGATAACATCATACAGACATTAAAGTGATTGTAAAGTCTCATTATTATTTTTTCAACCAGTATATTTACTGCGGCAGTGTGGACGGCTACCGCGAATCGCCGTAAAAAGGTGGCAATCTGCAGGTGACCGCTAGGCGGCGCGCGCGTGCATGCCGCACTCCGGAGGAGTGTGCCCGCGGCTCGGGTGGACCCGATTTCCGCCGGTGAGCCGTGATGAGCGGCCACAGCCAAAGAGCGTGGAACCGCTGATGTAAGCACGGCGGTTCCCGGCTCTTTCAATGGGGACATAGGAGATCTACTGATCCCTGTCACTGGGATCAGTTAGATCTCCTATGTCCATGTTAGCCCAGCCCCCCACACTTAGAGCACGCCCAGGGAACACAGTTAACCCCTAGCCCCCCCCCCCAGGTTAACCCCTTCACTGCCAATGACATTTATACAGTAATCAGTGGACATTTAAATTTCTGATCGCTAAATAAATGTCATTGGTCCCAAAAAAGTGTCAAAAATATCCAACATGTCCGCTGCAAAATTGCAGTACCGCTAAAAATCGCAGATCGCCGCCATTACTAGTAAAAAATAAAAAAAATAAAAACCCCAGAAATGAATTCTCACCATCCGTAAACGCAGCCACTTATGCGCAAACCAATCAATAAACGCAGATTGCGATTTTTTTATCACAAATATGGGGAAGAATATATATCGGCCAAAACCGATGAAAAAAAATTTTTTTTAATAGTTTTTTTTAGATTTGTGTTTTACCAAAAAGTAAGAAAAGCTGTTTTTTTTTTTTGCAAAATTGTCGCTCTTTTTTTGTTTATAGCGGTGATCAGAAATGACGCAGAGGGGATCAAATACTACCAAAAGAAAGCTCTATTTGTGGGAAAAAAAGGACGCAAATTTTGTTTGGGTACAACGTCGCACGACTGTGCAATTGTCAGTTAAAGCGACGCAGTGCCGAATCGCAAAAAGTGCTCTGGTCAGGAAGGGGGTAAAACTTTCCGGGCTGAAGTGGTTAAACAACAAACATGTTATACTTACCTGCTCTTTGCAGTGGTTTTGCACAGGGCAGCCCAGATCCTCCTCTTCTTGGGTCCCTCTTCATTGCTCCTGGCCCCTCCCTCCTGTCAAGTGCCCCCACAGCAAGCAGTTTGCTATGAGGGCACCCGAGCCGAGCTGCAGCTCTGTGTGTCCATTAAGACATGGAGCTGCCATTAGGCCCCGCCCCCTCTCTCCTGATTGACTACCTGACTTTGATTGACAGCAGCAGGAGCCAATGGCGCCGCTGCTCTGTCTCAGCCCTGTCTCTTATA
>BLSH010093681.1:379168-392661 GCA_018402905.1 Glandirana rugosa
ACGAAATATGCCTATAATCTTGAATAATAGAAAATATTTTACTACAGTATTTGGTTCAGAATTTTTTTTTTCTAGATTTTCCTCCTTTAAAATTGGGTGCGTCTTATATTTCGGAGCGTCTTATACGGCGAAAAATACGGTACTTATTTTCAGATAATAAGTTCTAATATCCGTATAAAGCAAGATCCAGTATAAAACATAGAAATGAATAAAGTGACAGTGTATATAAACGTTGTGCTGTTGTGTTATAGCAGGTAACTTATACTCAGATCATAATGTAATGTCCATAGATGAGCCAAGTAAGGCACAATAGTCTCTTGAAAGTTTCCAGATCAGAAAAACTGTGTTCAGTGACTTTGGTGATAATGCATCAGGACTTTCAACGTGATCCAGTGATTCCACTCAGTGCTCCCCTCCTGTATCCCTACTCACCAGAGCTAGGTACCCCTGCAGGGGTAGCTCTCCTATGCTGAATCTTTATCCCGGTCAGCTCGGGGTAGACTCCTCTATGCCGGACCTTTTCCAGTAACGATCTCCTTAATGGTCCTCCTGTGCTCCGTTGCAGCGTTCCACACTAGGAAATCCCTCCGGTGTGGTAGAAAAAAGGATGGAAATCCAATATAGTGTAAAACCGTATAAATTTATTGTCCAGATAAAATAGGTGGTAAAAAGAAGTAAGCAATGTGCTGGGTCTCCGTGGTGATACAATAGGAACAATAGACAGGTGGTAGCGCGGCTACCGTTTGAGGAAGAGACGTCTCCCCTCCTCTTCCTATGGCTTGCTTTCCATGCACCAAATCCACAAACCCGGGCATGACGTCACAACGTTCGGACGTACTCACTGGCCCCGCCTAATGCGTTTCGTAATCTGCCGTCTTCGTTGGGTGAAGTTCTTTTGCTCTTCCGTAACCCCCCTCTCATTGTTTTGGCACTGCGCCCGTCAATGAACTAAGGATATTGCGGTAAGTAAAAAAAATCCAGTTTTTCTGCTAGAAAATTACTTAGAACCCCAAACATATTATAATTTTATATATAGGAATTTTTATTTTTTTTATTTTTTTTTTTTTTTTTAGCAAAGACCCGAATAAATTGGCGGTTGTTGTTGCAATATTTTATGTCACACGGTATCTGTGCAGCGGTCTTTCAAAAACTTTTTTTGGGGACAAAATACACTTTTAATTAAAAAAAAAAAAGAGAGAAACTAAACGGTAAAGTTAGCCCATATTATTTATTTATTTATTTATTTATTTATTTTTTTAGTGTGTATAATGTGACAGATGATGATACCCCATGAGAATCGTGATCTTTATTCTAAGCAACAAAATTGTGATAAAGCCCTGTGCATCATCAACCATTACCACTCTTTATGTGCAGCTGGGCTTCAGTATTTCATGGTGACCGGAAACCCACTAGACCAATGAAATCAATGAACAGTCACTGTGGGGGACATGCATGTAGGCAGGAAGTGGCTGCAAATAGGCAGCAGAAGATCAGCAGCACTGGTATACCTTTTTTTTTTTGTATTTATTTAAAGTGTCACTAAGGGTTCATTTAGATGTGCAGTAGAGACATGTTTTTGCCACCCTTAATCTGAATTAGGCAGCAGATGAGGGTGTTTTACATGTCAGTCCCGATGCATTAGGCATAATAAGGAGTTTCCCCCTATAACGGGTTTTTAGTGTCACTCTTTCTGGCCAGCCTATAACCCTGATGTAACGGTGTTATGTTGGAGTTATTGACTGGCTGCTCTTCTGTGAGTAAGTTAGGGTGGGGCAAATTACTTACCTTACCCTGAGCGCTGACAACCCACACTATGCTAAAAAAAAAAACTGGCTCCTAACATTTTTAGCTGGCTCCAAGATTCAAAGCAAATTTGTCAAGCCCTAAATGTTTTTTTTTTTTTTTTTGTTTTTTTTTCGTGCAGTCATGATCATTGGATCACAGGTGCAGTGCACAGGCTCCTGTTCATCCAGCGCCTTATCCATGCCGCGGTACTAACTTTCGGTTACGGAGTGGAAGTGTCAGTAAACTATGAATACTATAATAAGTGCACTTGTGTTACATTGATAACATATCCCTCTGCCATATTTTTTTCATTCACTGATCTCTGTGAATGAGTTAAGCAGTTGTACTGGCAGAATCGCACACATCCATGCAGAATTTAAAAGAGAAAGCCGTTGGCGAGAAGAAGAACCCACAATCCCGTGGGAGGGGCTGCCAGTTTGGGATGGGTGACTTGCCACCATGCTACCATAAATATGGGTGTAACATGGTCTTTAACCACTTCAATACCAGGCACTTAGAACACTTCCTGCCCAGACCAATTTTCAGCTTTCATTGCTGTTGCGCTTTTAATGACAATTGCACGGTCGTGCAATGCTGTACCCAAACAGTTGTTATCATTTTGTTCCCACAAATAGAGCTTTCTTTTGGTGGCATTTGATCACCCCTGCGGTTTTTATTTTTTGTGCTACAAATAAAAAAAGACCGAAAAATTTTGAAGAAAAAAAAAATGTTTTCTTTTTCTGTCACAAAACTTTGTATTAGTACATTTTCTCTTTCACTGATGGGCACTGATGTGGCTACACTGATGGGCACTGATGAGGACAGACTGACAGGCACTGATGAGGCAGTACAGATTGGCACTGATAAGTTTGCACTGACGATGGGGCACATATATGCAGCACTGATGGGCGGCACTGATAAGAAACACTGACGGGCACTGATACATGGCACTGATATGCGGCACTGATGGACGCTCATAGGTGGCACTGCTGGGCACTGATAGGTGGCACTGCTGGGCACTGATAGGTGGTACTGGTGGGCACTGGTGCATATAGCACTGTTAGGGATGGCACAGTGCCATTCCTACAGTGCGCTTTATTGCCCTTACCTGGTGGTCTAGTGGGGGCTCCCTGGTGATCCTGGGCGGCCTCCATGTTGTCTCCCTGGTGGTCCTTATGCTGTCTGGGGGGGGCGCTCCCTGGTGGTCCAGTGGGGTGATCCTGAGGGGGGCTGCACTGATAATAAACGTTCAGCGCAGCCCAACACCCCCGCCCCCCCCCCCCCTGTCAGGAGAGCAGCCGGTCAGCTCTCCACTGCTCGGGTCTGCAGACCTGAGCAGAGGAAAAGCCCATAAATGGCTCTTCCTATTTACACTGTGATCCGGCTGATCACATGTAAAAGGCTTTTACCTCTGTCGGTAATGCGGTGGGTCAAACTGACCCACGGCTCCACCGATCGCCGCGATGCGCGCCCCCGCGGGCGCATTATTGCAGATTATCCTGAGGACGTCAATAGACGCCCAGTCAGGATAATGAACCCCCCCGCCCGGCAAAGTATTTTTTTACTAGTAATGGTGGTGATCTGAGAATTTTAGCGGTACTGCGATATTGCATCGGACCATTTTGACATTTTTTTGGGATCATTGGCATTTATACAGCGATCAGTGCTATAAAAATGCACTGATTACTGTATAAATACCATTGACAGTTAAAGGGTTAACCTGGAGGGGTGCTCTAAGGGTTAACTGTGTTCCCTCGGTGTGTTCTAACTGTATTGGGGCTGGGCTGGCAGGGGGAGGGGAGTGATCACGGCTTCCATATACAGGAAGCCTGTGATCACACCCCTTCCCCCTCTGTCAGAACGGAGATCCGCGTTTACATACACGGACCTCCGTTCTTTCACTGCGGGGGGGCCACCGCGGGTAGCCGGCAAAGATCGAGGCTGCCCCCCCAGAACACAGCGCGCACACGCTCACATTGCTAGTCATCACGGCAGTTTGAGATAACAAACCACTTTGACACGTCCCGCTGCGGCGGGCGGTTGGCAAGTGGTTAAAGAATCCCCCCCCCCCCCAATGTGGGGCAGTGCACCGCAAGGGTTAACTAATTTTTGCCTAGGGGTAAGGAGAGCAGAGATGAATTGGTCAATCCTCCGAGCTCGAGAGCGGTCCCTGTCGTTACTGAATGGCAGAGCCCCCACAGCCTAGTGGTCTTGTGTGGTGGGCTTTTCCTGATGTCAGCACGGCTATAGACTGGCTTTGGATGTGAGGGTGGCAGGAAAAGTCCACCTCTGTACCTGGGGGAGTGCTGTTTTCTGAAGGATTGGGTGAGTATAGCCTTTCTGTGAGGCCGTAGACAAAACGAGCAGTTAACCCATGCAGTGCGAGCACAGCCCCACTGGATGGGAAAATAAAAAAAATCTTTGACTTTAACTGGGCTAAACCATTACCTTTCTGGAGCTGAGCTTTGCTTTAACCCTTTTGCTGCTGCTGCCATAACAAATACACTTCTGGCAAAGCCAGCATGTAATTGCATTTTGGTTATGATAGTCTCAAGATTTGGTTAGCTTTCATAGGGGACAGGTGGGGGTAAAGTTTCACTCTGTGTGGACGACATACTCTTTTTGGATACATACTCCTGTCTTCGTTTTGGCCAGTTCTCCGGTTCAACAATGGGGACAAATACATGCTTCTACCTCTAGATCACCTGCTGGACGATACCCTTTCCCATGTAACATGTTCCAGTTCTGCCAAACCCTCCAGTGTGACTGTGGGCGAGGATCTTCTCCTGCACTTAAAGTCACATTATGAAAAGAGCGCTGCCGTGTGGGGCTCTGCCCATGAGTGTCTTTTATGGACAATTTTGGGTTCTGTAGTCTTTGCCATTTAAAGGACACGCCCACTTTTGAGGCTTAAAGTGATACTAAAGTCCTGTTTTTTCTTTTTTGTTATACTTGCCTACTCTGTTCAGTGGTTTTGCACAGATCCTCTTGTCAGTTCCCTCGCTGGTGCTCCTGGTCCTGCTCCCTGCCGAGTGCCCCTACAACAAGCAGCTTGCTATGGGGACACCCGAACCGCTGCTCAGTGTGTTCATTCAGACATGGAGCACCGGCTTGGCCCCGCCCCTCCTCATTGGTTCACTGACTTTTGACAGCAGCGGGTGCCAATGGCGCCTGCTGCTGTGTCTCAGCCAATCAGGAGGGAGAGTCGAGGCGCTCGTGCAACAACGCTAGATCGAGATACGCTCAGGTAAGTATGAGGGTGGCTGCTGCACACAGAAGGTTCTTTTTATCTTAATGCATTAGGATAAAAAAAACCCTGCCTTTAGAACCACTTTAAATAATTGTTATCCATTTACCTCCATATTTTTTATTTTCTAAAATGAAAAAAATAGGTATCACCCTGTGTTTGTGTTCACTAAAAATGTAAATATTTTTTTTCTGAAAATATAGATATGATAAACAGTGCATTAATCAGGTGAATAATTACAACCACTGCTATTTTCTTCTACAAGGGCTCTGCTTTCAGAAAATACATTTGTATGGGTTATAAGTAATCAGTAGGCCTAAAATGTACATTTTAACATATGCAGAAAAATTAAAAAAGGCTTCCAGAATGCTGCCCGAAGCTGGCCCAATACATTCCAAATACTTTGTAAAAGCTTGCTGTGCACACTACTCTTAAGCCACGTACACATGGTACGACGATCGTATACAACAGGTCGTACTAATGACCGTTGTATGCGATATCGATCGTTCGTATGCGCGATTAGAACAGTCGAACATACAACGGTCGTACAAGGGAGTTGTATGAGCAGACTAGAAAACTTGGTCGCACCAACAAGCGCTCATACGACCGTTGTATCCTGTGCAAAACACGCATGCTCCGAAGTCAGGAACGGCCGGATGCTAATTACATGCACCTGAACTTTCTTCTGTGCTCGTACGATCGTGTAGTGCAGTCCGTATGCAAGTTACATTATGCAACATACAATTTGCGACGATCGTCGTCCCGTGTGTACGAGGCTTTAGTCAAACAAAAACCCATGTGTACAAGAAGAACTATGGTCAAAATGAAAAAATCAATATGTGATGTAACTCTAGAATCTGTTAGGCTGCATTCACACCTGGGCGTAATGTTTTCAGGCAGACATACACGCGTTTTTACAGTGATTTTGCCGCGATTTTGCAGTTTAAAAGGTCGCCAATGTAAAAAGTAGAAAAACGCCCAAATCAAGCTACAAAAATAGCTCCAGAACTTTTTTGAGCTTCAGGTGTGAACGGATGTGAAGGGACTCCATAGAGAATCATTGATTTTTTTTTTTTTTTTCCCTCAAGCGTTATGTAGCTTCAGGCTTCAAGCTACAAAACACTCAAGTGTGAATGGGGCCTTAAACATCTCACTGGTTGTTTTTCCAATGGCAGTAAGAATATTGAGATCTCTACCTTTTCCCCCGCAGCTGAAAGCTCTCATGTTCACTTCCTTTAATGAGGAAACAACTCTGCTTCCTCTGTGTGTAAATACCTCCGTTGTCCCCTTTTGCATGCTGCCGCTCTGAAGAGACTACGACGAGCCGTCCTGGCAGCACTTGTGGGAGGTGCTCATACAGTCTATCAAAAGCACCTGCATCTCAATCACCACGGAAGTCCCGCCAAGACTCCGCTCACTCCCTCTCATGACTGGTCCGTGAAGCTCTGCCCACTCCTGCCCCTGCACCGCCTATGCCTGACTGCTGCTCTTTCTATACAGGCTCTTCCTGAAGGCTGGGTTTCTGTCATATGCTGACAGGAAAAAAGGCAGCAAGAAGCATAAAGATGAATTGAACAATCTGTGTGCAAAGTTACCTGCTATTAAAAACGAATAATAATTATACAAAAAAAAATATATAACAAATGCTTATCCATCTTTCACTGAGAGCATTGCTGCAGCAGCACTAGCAAACTTGTGCTTTCTCTGTTTTACATAGCACACACCCAGCTATTGATTGATAGATGGGCGTGTGTTATGTAAAATAGACTAAGCGTGATAGAAGGCATGAGGACTCATGGGAAATGTAGTTTCCCGTGGGAGATGCCTGATGCTAACACAGTGGAAGGAAATGACATACCAACTCTGCAGAACTCCTCCCACCATCACTAACATTATCCAGCAGAGAATGAATGGTAAAGGGATTAGAGACCCCAAATGCCGCTATATGGTAGGAAAATAATAATTTCAGTTATTGTTTATTACCAAATTTTAGGTATTTATATGATTTATTAAAATGTGTATGTTGCCTTTAGTTATACTTTGAGAGCAAAACCTAAGATTATTATATATTTTCATTTGGATATATTTTTGGAGATTTGCGAGAGATTACTTCTGCATATGCATGTTTCCTTTATGTGCTTAGTTTGAATTGTGAAACGTTTACTTTACTTACTAGTTGCTAATTCTTGAAATAATTGTGTAGCAGCTTTACTCATTAGAGTGTTGGCTTAGTGGGTTTTGCATCTTGGGTCTTATTCTATCAATTACTAACAATGTGAGCATATATGCCATTTGGGGTGCATTCTTGTTTTGTCCAAGTAGCATAGCTTTATCTGCGGGAGGTTTGCTGATAGTGGATATCTCTTCTAATTATTTCTTGTATTATCTAATTTCTGTATCATCTTGTTGCAGATGATGGTGGTGCAACCCCAGTTCAAGATGAGCGTGACTCTGATGATGAAGGAAATCATGAGCAACATGGGTCAGATGTTGAAAGTCCAGTGCATCGATATGAGGTAGTGAAGCACCTTCCTTCTATAATGACATTTTAAGTGCGATTTTTAGTATCAGTGATTGTAAACTTTTTATTAGTTGATTTTTGTTTTTTATAATTAAAATAACAAAAATGCTATACTTATTTGCTCTGTCCAGAGTGACCGCTTTGCTTACCTTCGCTTCTGGGGTCCCCCACTGGCAATCTTGGCTCCTTATCTGTGTCTGCCCCCATAGCAAGTAGCTTGCTATGGGGACAGTTGTGCATTGACACACACAGCCCAGCTTGGCCATGCCCCTGCTTATGGCTCCCGCTGCTCTCAGACAAGCCTGTGATTTGCAGGTAGAGAGCAGAGTGTGGCTGCCAGTGAGGACAGCGCTGGATCGAGAGGGTTGTCAGGTAAGTGTTTAGGGATTGGGGGTGGGGGGGAGAGACAAAGAGTGGAAGGGGTTTTTTTTTACCTTATTGCAAGAGGATAATCAACCCAAGATTGAACAGGAGGATAGTGTGAATGCTAGACAAAGAGTCATAGAAAACTTCTAGAGATACAAGCTGAAGGGACATCAGTTTATGGGGAGTGAGTTTGTGTGGTGCCCAGTTTCCACTAATTCCCATTTGTATGTTGTTTGAGCACCTACCCTAATGTTAAGGGATAAGAACATTTCTTCTTTGTCTATGGAACCTATTTTTTTTTTTTTTTTTTTTTTTTTTATTATGTACACCCACATATCTATAAGTACTGTATACAAACAAGGTATATCAGTGTCTGATCGTACCATCCGTTGCTTCTTAAGCGACAGTGGGATCAAAGGAAGAAGACCCAGGAAGACTCCACTGTCGAAAGAAGAACATAAAGAGAGACTGGAATTAGCTAAAATGCATATTGACAAGCTACAATGCTTCTGAGAGAATGCCCTTCGAACAGATGACAACCGATTGGCAAGTCATATCAGCTCTATGTTCACAGACCAAAAATGGAGCTTTCAAAGAAAAGGACATTTTAAGGCTTCTCTGCTGCATCTAGCATGGGGTGCCTCGAATTTGTGCAGGGCACAATGAAATCTCAAGACTATCTAGGAATTTTGGCGTAAAAACTACTGCCCAAGCCAGATGCTGTCTGTTGTAGGTCTTGGGTCTAACAGGATAATGACCTAAAACACACAGTTGAAAGCACCCAAGAATGGATAAGAAGAAAACATTGGACCATTATAAAGTGGCCTTCTATGAGCTGTGATCTGAATCCTATTGAGCACGTATGGAAAGAGCTGAAATGTGCAGTCTGGAGATAGCCTTTTCTCAAGAGGAATGGACCAAACTACATGTTGGTATGTGCATAAGTCTCATTGAGAGCTACAGAAATCACTTGTTTGCACTGATTGCCTCCAAAGGTTGTGCTACAAAATATTAGGTTAAGTAAAGGGACCCATCATTTTTGTCAATGCCATTTTCATTTGTTTAATTTATAATCTGCTAGATCAAGAAACAAAAGCCTACTATTTTTTTTTTAAAATACAGAATAAACGATGGATGACAATTACTTCTGTCAATTTCAAGTTATTTCAGAGAAATTTGTGGGTTCCTACAGATTTGTCCATGTCTGTAAGTTCTCACATTTGTAGGGTTTACATGCACTTTTTAAATATCTTCTTATCTTATTTGCTTATTTTTGGTCTGCTAAATTTACCATGTGAAATACAAAAAGGACAGAGCACCTTGTTCTCGTAACATATCCTTTATAGCTGGATAAATAATAATAAAAAGCCGATGATTAAGAATGCCTGTAGCAAAACCACACCACTCCAGGCACCAATTGTCCAAACGTCTGGATTGCTTTTCCCTATCACACCTCTACACACTGGAATGACCAATGTGTGTAAAGCTAATGTGCTTCTTGAGCCAAGTCCCCTTCAGAACATGTTGGGATAGGGCCAGAACCTTTCCTTTTATTACCCCGTTAATATGTGGGTGGGTGAGGCTGGGCATAGATTGGATGGAAGACCATCCTTAAAGGAGTTGTAAAGTCTTGAGGTTTTTCACCTTAATTCATTCTATGCATTAAAGCGGTGTTCCACCGTATTAAAAGTCAGCAGCTACAAACAGTGTAGCTGCCGACTTTTAATAATCGTACGCTCCCCTGTCCCAGGCTCCAGCGATGCAGCTGGAGCCTGGGATAGATGAGGATCTCCCCTCCTCATCTATGGTGCCGACATCACAGGTGTGGGCACCTGGCTTTGGCTTCAAAGTCACGCCCCCCCCCCAAAAAAAAAATTGTGGTATGTCAGAGGGGTCACCTTCCCTTTTAAAGCAGAAGTTACACTTTAAGGTGAAAAACCTTCTGTGCTGCACCAGCCTCTTTTTTTTTTTTTTTACCTGAGCCCGATTTTTCCAACGTCGAGGATGAGCCCAGCAGGTCCAGCTGCTATTTTGGGTCCTCATTGGATAGATAGCAGCAGATTGGCTCCTGCTGCTGTCATTGAAATCCAGTGACATGCGGGGATCAGTCCTGCTGTCTGTGTCAATGGACACAGCAGCAGGACCCGAGAACGTGCCCGCACGGATGCCCCCATGGAAACTGATGAGGAGGAGCCAGGAGCGCTGCTGGGGGACCCCAGAAAAGGAGGATCGGGGCTGTTCTGTGTAAAACCCTTGCACAGAGCAGGTAAATATGACATGTTTAAAAAAAAAAAATCCACTTTAAGCCTTTTAGAGCTGCCTTTCCCAACAGACCCTGATGAAGACATGGCCCTTGGAATGTGTTTGTGGTTAGAATGACACAACATAAGTCATTCCAGCGTGTAGTGGTATAATAGGGAAAAGCAATTGGGAAGGTTTGCCCCTGGAGTGGTGTGGTTTTGCTATTTTATTGTAACCAGATATGAAGTTTATACTACACAAAGGCAAGGTGCTCCTTTTTTGTATTCATGTGTTACTAGACTCTTCTCTTTCATGTGAGCTGCAGTACCCAGTGAAGTTTTGAAAATTGTGACTATGCTTGTGGAGACTGGAGATTACAGGGCATAGGGCTTGTATTCATAGATCATTGACTATATGCAGGGTACCCCAGAAAAAACTGCTTCCCACTGATAAAGATCCTCCCTGGACTGCTGCATAAGATAGAGGTAGTTCTGGTGATGCTTATTCCACCGAATTTGCCCTGAAGGACATGGTACTCAGACATACTTGGGCTCCTGGTGGATGAGTCTTGGCCTCTTTCAAACAGACTAGACTTACTGGCACAAGGATCCTTATTCCAGCTTGCTTAATCTACCTTACTCAAGATCTGCTATCCACATAAAGGCTTATTTTGCCTGCTATGTAGTCCTGTTGCTCATGTGTTGTTCATATTTTGACCTTTCTTCAATTTGGTCTTGATCAGCATCTGGCCCTGAATACCCTTAAAGTAGAACAAACCACTCCCTGCCCGTAGGATGTCCATGGACGTCCTCGGGGGTTTCAGAGGTTATACCAGGATGATGCCTGCACCTACAGGCATCATCCTGGTATCCATCTTTTCAGCTGGTGATTTCTGAGTGAGGCAGAAGTGATCATTACTCTTCCGTTCACTGACAGACGCAGCCGCCTTATGACACATGGGGTTATGCTCATATCACTAGGAGTAGACTAGGCAAAAATAAAACAAAAGCATAGGTTGGCTCCTCCCAGGGGGCCGTCCTCACCTTAGCATATAATCCCCCTGCTCTGCATAGCACATCAGTTTTTAATTGCCTAGTGCAAGGAGTAGACCTGGTTCCCTATGGGATCTGCGGTCTCCTGAAGATTTTTTTCTGATGAAGACTGCTATCAAGAAGCTGGCTGGTGGTATAGAGGATATCTAGAATCCAAAGCTTTCCCCAGTCCGGCCGACACTATGCGAGCTACCCTTAGTGGGGGCCCGCCGCATAGCGCCCGTTCCGTGCGGGTGGCCAGTGGCTAAAACCCACTAGAGCCCAGTGACTGGTTCGCCTGGCCAGCAGCATGCCTCTCTATGGGGAGGTAAGTCTGCTCTGGGTGGCTACCCGCTGCGCCCGTCGGATTGGTGAGTGGACCCCTCTCCCGCCCTAGGGGCGCGGAGAGTGGGCACCTGGGCAGCTTCTGTGGTAGCCGGCTGGTGGGGGTCCGTTAGTAGGGACACACTGGGTGGTACCCCTTTGAGGATTATCTTTCCTCCCCCCCCCCCCCGTAATACCGCACCTTGCACTGACCGTTCGGAGCACTGCGTTAAGCGTTTCGCCGCCATTCGGTGTGGATCACCGTACCTTGCACTGACCGTTCGGAGCACTGCATTAAGCGGTTCGCCGCCATTCGGTGTGGATCACCGCTCGTTCGCCGCCGACCGCGCCTTTTTCCTATAAAGCTCTGCTTGTGTTAAAGGCAGCATCCATTTGTTTGGCTGTGCTGCAGAAACCACCATATGAAAAGTAACCATGTGGTTTTTCAGCCTGTCCTCTGGCAGCCCCCAGTGGTCGTTTTTGGTATTACAGGAAGTGTTTTAAAAACGGAAGTAGTACTTCCGGTTTCACTTGGACAATGTGGCTGACGCTCGGTGGTGCAGGCTCTTGAAGTGCAGTGGATTTTTGGGCATTGCTCATTCCGGCCACAGTGCTGAGGCATCTAAAACAGCAAGTATAGCTGGCTCTCCCTGGGTGCTGGTAGCGGTGGGTGCAATCCTCCCGGGTCTCCCTGGCTGATTGGTGGGGTAGAGGTGGTGGTCACACAGTGGGTGTGCCGGAAGGCTGGGATGTCAGAGGCCGGCAGTGCTATGGCAGGGGTACCTGCGGATCAACAATCCACCCCAGGAACCTTGGGGTCCTTGGAACAGCTGAGGGCGGTATTTGGGGAATTTTTTCCCCGGGCCGGGGACCCAGTTCTGGGGGGCCCCAAGAAACGCCCACCCCCCCTCTTTCCTCAGGGGAGGATTCGGATCCAGAAAGCACCTCAGTGGTCACACCTGTGGACCTATCAGGATGAACTGCCCTCAGAAGACGAAGGTGATCAGGAGGCCCATTTTTCGCGTGATAAAGCGATAGTGGCCGCTCTGATCACTGATATCCGCGACTCCATGCTACTTGACCAAGCAGGGGAGTCGCATGAGTCCATGTGGATCACTTAAACCCCCTAGCTCCCCTAGGGCTTACCCTTATGATCAGGTGTTTGAACAGGCGGTGTTCAAGGAATGGCTGCGGCCACCAAATTCCTTTGCTTTTCCTAAAAGCTTTGCTGTTCGCTACCCCTTTGAGGATAGCTTTACTAAGAGATGGGCTTCCCCAACGTTGGACCCCCCCAGTGGCCCGTCTGAATAAGGCAACGACCATTCCCTTGGAGGGGTCGCCGTCTTTTAGGGAGGCGGCCGATCGCCGCACGGAGGCAATGTCTAAGGCTCTGTTCTTGTTGGCTGGGTCAGCCATGCGGCCGGCGCTGGCGGCTGCCATGGCGGTACAATCTCTTCACGAGCACGCTGCCACACTGCACACTGGTTTAACTTGTGAGTGTGCACAGGCTGAGGTGCAGCGGGCACAACATTTGGAAGAGGGTCTCCGCTATATATGCCATGCGGCTTTGGACCTTCTTCCCATATTGTCAAAAATGTCTGTTTTTGCAATTGTTATCAGGCGGGTGCTGTGGCTCCGCTCTTGGTCGGGCGACCAGGCTTCAAAGAAAGCTCTTGCAGATCTTCCCTTTCAGGGAGGGCGTCTGTTTGGCCCACAGTTGGATGAAATCATTAAGGATTTCACGGGAGGGAAGAGTACTTTCCTTCCAGAGCCGAAGCAGCGGGATTTTCACCGTAGGCAGGGCCCTATTTCTTCAGGTCAGAAGTTTTTTCGGTCACCCGGCTCAGCGGGTAAGGGCTTCAAGTCCGGTAAGGCTGCCGCTGGGCACAGCAAAAAGCCTTGGCAGCATAAGTCCGAAAAAGCGAAGGATAAATCAACCTCCGCATGATGGGTTGCCCCCGCCCGACTCACGGGTGGG
>BLSH010093681.1:428009-438802 GCA_018402905.1 Glandirana rugosa
GTACAACAAAAATCTGTTTGGTCGATACAATTTAGACTATACTTTTGATATGACGTTGGAGATAATACATTGAACTTGAAAAAAGTTATTTCGTGGAGACAATTTTTTATTTTTATTTTTAATGTTGGCAGTAAAAGAATTTCACCAAGATTTCAAAAGAAAAAACAAAATGGAATTACGTAAGGGTGGTTGACAAGGGAATGGGTGGGGGATTAGGAGAGTGGTTAGATCGCGACAGGTCCGTCGTTGAGAAGAGGGAAGTGAAGGACCACAGTGTCCTCTGTGTCCGTCGTCGTTTTCTGTACTAGGACGACGCCAGTCATGGGTAAGGGAACAGTTGGTGGGAATGCATTAAGGTAAAACAAAAAAGAAAACTTTAGAACCACTTTAAGAAAATGACGGTTGTAATTTTTATTTTTATTTTTTAACAGAGGTGCTTTATTGAAAAAAGTTCAAGTTACATAATAGAGGTTGCAGTATAGTTTTCATATCAGATTTAACATAGCTGGTTTGTCTAAAAACAACATGAAACATTGGCAGAACCATCTTGGTCACAGAACAGGTCACAGTTATAGCAGGGTTTAGAGCTAGTATATCTCGCATATTAAATTACACTATGGATGAAAATTCTAAACGGACAGATAAAAAGGTATGCCCAATATCTCTTTACGGTGGCAACAACCGGAGGGTCTGGTTAGGGTCCATGGGGACCACACCTTTCATGAGTATTTCTTTCTTGGCATAATATAACAGATAAGAAATAAGGAGCTTGGAGTGATGGGAGCGTTGTTCATTGTCAGGTATGCCCAGTAAGGTGAGGGAGTAGGTGTTAAGGTAAGTTGAAGCCTTAGGTTAATCTCCTCAAAGACAGCCCTCCAGTACAATTTAATTTTAGGACAATCCCAAAACCTATGCATATATGTGCCCGGGTGGAGGCTACAGTGAGGGCATGATGGGGTCACGCTCAGGAAAGTTTCTATCCATGCTCTCAGAGGGGTATAGTACACCCGATGGAGAAATTTGACCTGGATGAGTTTGTCTCTGGATGAGATCACCTGTTTTGGACCCAGTTCTAGGCAGTCCTCCCATGCCTCCCTGTCCAAGGAGGGAATGTCCTCCGGCCGGTACTCCCATAGTTTTTCCATTTGTGGTATATTGGTACATAGGAGAGCAACATAAAGGGTAGATAGAGGCTTGTTTGACTCTCCCGGGTCTAGAAGCACCTCAATAGGGTCAGCTTTAGGGTCAGGAGGCCGAGGAAACTGGGCCCTTGCTGCGTATCTTAGCGGAAGATATCGAAACAGCATCCAACCCGGCAGACCGAACCTCTGAGACAATTGTGTAAAGCTCAATAGGGTACCTGCAGGCATAATGTCCCCAAAAGTCTTAACCCCATAACGTGCCCATAGCTGGGAATCGGGGTGGTACGGAATTGTGGGAGTGCAGGGTTGCCCCAATGAGGCTGAGCCAGTGATAGTTGGCCAGGGGTATGAAAACGTTGTGTAGCTGCCTTCCATACTCGACAGGTGGTATGTGTAGGTCCGGGAAGGACTTGATACACCCTCAGGCCACTATATATTAGATTGCGGAGATCCGCCAAGGATCCCAAGATCGCTGCTTCCAAACAGGTAGCTGTTGGACACCCTCAACCAACCTCACAATCCAGAGATTATTCCTTCTATTGCGATTTTACGCATCATCTGCCTTGTTTTCCAGGGCCTTCATTTTGGTCTGCAGGGTGCGGAGGGCTGTGGAGTGCTCGGTGACAGTGTCCTCTGTGAGGCCTATACGCTGCTCCGTTTCCGTCACTCTAGACCCGAGCTTATCTGTTTCCTGCCTCATGATGCCCATCTCAAACTGTACCACTTCAATCTTTGTTTTGAGGGTGGCCTGGCATACAGCAATTGCTGCACGCGAGCTGGAGGGGATGGGGGCCTTGGCTCCTCTGCTGGAATCTGAGCTTCTTTTCTCTCAGCCGAGTTCCTATAAGAACGGCATCTCTTTCAGACAAAAGCCCACAGCTATGCATGATTATTTCGCCCGAAAAAAGGATGTAATGCTGAGACAGTCAGCAGAGCTCCAGGATATGCAGCTGCTCAGGTGGCCATCTTGGACACGCCCCGACAGTTGTAAATTTAGATGAAAATTTAGATGGAATGTAAAATAAATAGAATATGCCCCTTTGTTCATCTACAAATAAAAACAAAAACAGAAAAAAAAAAACGTGTACATTTCTAAGCACCCCTCCTCCACTGTATCCACAGCCTAATAAAAAGGTGTGGCCAAATCTTGTAACACCCAGCCTGACTTTTCTGTACAGTAGTACAGTGGTAGACCTATGGTTATTACACCCAGTTTCAGCGCTATCTGAAGATGTTTTTACAAACATTGCTGGCTTTGAATGACCTGCTGCAAAAATGTGTTTTCCTGAAGGTATCATATAAGTATTCTATCAATAGAAGATCTGTGCAAAATTTTAATACTGATAGCTGATTTATATATTTATTCCTGGTATGTTCAGATGAATGGTCACGGCCTATCTTCGGGCTGAGTTCCAACTATAAAGGGATGACTAGAGAGGAGAGAGAGCAGAGAGATCTGGAGCAAATGCCACAGCGCAGAAGAATGAGTAGGTAAATTGCCTTTTTAACTGATTTTTTTTTTTTTTTTAACCCTCATCTAATTGCAGATCTTGTTGGGTAACGTGCAGTGTTTGAATTGATTTTTTTTAAACTTCTTTCTCTGCAGTTCGGGTGGCCAGACACCTCGGAGAGACCTGGAAAAGGTGTTAACAGGAGAAGAGAAGTGAGTGGTTTTGTTTTTTTTTTTTTTACTGAATTCATTGCTCTTCCAACTTTCTAAATGTGTATTCTGTGTACCGTGTGGTGTTGGCAATTTCAATGTAAATTTATGTAAAAAAAATCAATCAGTGCAAATATATAATGTATGAGCAGCTGAACACATAGGGCTAATACAATGAAAATCCCTTAAACAGAGTAATATAGTAAAAATGTGCAGTGCTCCTAAAAAAACAATTCATCGAATACATTTTATAGTCCATATAAAGTGCAGAAGATGTGCATAAAACGACTCCCACAGGTGCAAAGGTGCCACCACCAGTGACTCAAGCCGCTCACATTCCTCATAGGATCCTCACTACAAGGATCACATGCGCCTCTGCCTTTATTCGGGAAAAGACCTAAAACCTCCGCAGGAGTGTAGGAAATTCCCCAAGATAATACTCAGCATTTATATAGATTGTATTAATGGAACTCAATTCTCCTCAAAACATTCAAGATCGGTATCCCCAGAAAAAATAAGAGAAAAAATATAGTGCTCTCTGTATACTAAAATCAATGTATTAAAATCAGCAACATGCAGTCCAAGGTACCTTAAACTAGAGAGAAAACACAATCAAAAAGGGGCACTGCCACACAAGAAGAGGTCTACACCACACAGAGGAACTCACCATTCTAGGCTGGCTTTGGAAGTCATAGTCAACCTCTTCAAAGCACAATAGTCTAATAAAAGCAGGATATTGTTTAAAATGCTTTTAAATTGCAATATATACCAAATTTAAGTAAATATGTGACTAGCTAATACAAGTAATCTAGGTGCCTTCTAATATCTCCGCAGCGTTTTTTTCCCGCTTTCATAGGACTGATCAAGCCAAGTATGCCGATTTCATCTTGAGCTTCATTCTAGAGCTTTAGCATACCACTCTAGCCTGTGCTGGTTGACCGCTTTCTAGGAGCTTCGTTTTTATTTTCCTGTTTTAAATCTCCAGTAGGGTGCTCACAGGTCCAGCACCTTTGGGCATTCCCACTGTGATGGGTCAAAATTGGGCTTTGGAAAAGCCAGCCTAAAATGGTGAGTTCCTCTGTGTGTGTGTGTGTGTGTGTGTGTGTGTGTGTGTGTGTGTGTGTGTGTGTGTGTGTGTGTGGTGTAGACCTCTTCTTGTGTGGCAGTGCCCCTTTTTGACTGTTTTCTCTCTAGTTTAAGGTACCTTGGACTGCATGTTGCGGATTTTAATAAATTGATTTATTGCTGTTGATAGGACAGCCTGTGTACTGTGTGGGGCTTTTTTTTACAGCGTGGCGGTGCTCATTAGGGGCAGGTCCAGCTGCATGGCACATGCATGATGACGTATCTATATGTCTGAGCATGTACAGCCACTATTTTTCAGATGCTGGCTGCATTGGGAGTCTACCAAACAAAATTTGGGCCAAACATATGCTCAGATTAAACCATACCTGGAGGAGTTTCCCAGAGCTTTCAGTTTCTAAGCTGATGCATTGGAAGATTTCATTCAGCTACTTGAAAGGATAACTCGACGTTCGTGGGGAAGAAACGGCAAATTAAAAAAAAATATATAGCTTATAGAATTGCAACATATTGTAATTGAATGTTATCAAAAATTAACTTTCATTGTCAATCTGCAGTGCTGTCATTTTCTTACACAGATGGTGTACAGAACGCCCCCTAGAAATGTAATTTCTCTTTCGTTCATTGATGGACGCAGCCTCTTATTCTTGACATGTGGGTGTATGCACCTTTCACTAGGAGTGGACTAGGCAGAACATAGTTCAGCTAAAAGCAGACACAGCCCCTCCCAGGGGGCAGTCCTCACTTGACATAACCCCTCCTGCCCTGCTCAACAACTCTTTTTTTTCTGCCTAGTGCAAGGAGTAGGACCTGGCTCCCTGCTGGGATCTGCGGTTCCCCGTTTTTTTTTCCCTTTTTCTCAAGATTCTGAGGAAGAATGCAATCAAGTAGCCGGCTGGGTGACAGGCTGGATATCCTAGATCCAGGTAGTCTCCCCAGCGCGGCCGACGAATGCGAGCCGACCTTTAGCTGTACACGGGGTCGGCCGCGTCGGGCCCCATTCCATGCGGGCCGCGGGTTAAACGTCCCGCCAGCACACTTGGGACCAAGGCTCGCGTCTCGAGTGTTGCGTGGCCGGAAGCTCCCTCCGAACCGGAGTGGTGAGTACGCTTCTCCCCTCCCCTCTCCTGCGGGGTGGGGCAGGTGGGTGGTGTCCCCCTCCTTAGGGCATAGGTGGGCTTGATCCTCCTACCCCTTCCTGTTTTGTCCCACACCTCCGGGGCTGTAGCTCCCCTCCTGCCTGGTTGCGCTTCCTCCTGGGTGGTCTGCGGTATGGCGGCCGGGATGTCTGACCCGGCCGCCATTTTACCCTGGCCGGCCTTGTGTTATATTGCGGCCGCCATTTTGGGATAGCCGGCCGCATGCTTGGCCTCTAGTGCACACGGCAGCCGTGTTGGCATGGTCCGCCGCGTGCTAGCCTCGGATTTGCTGGCTGGATGGGCTGTCCTGGATGTCTTGGTGCCGGGCCGTGCCAGATGTGCTTTCTACACTTGGGGGACGCGGAGCAGCAGCAGGGTGACTACGGGCAGCTACAGCAGCGCTAGCAGCAGCACCTCTCGGGGTCGGTGTGGTGAGTCCTCCTGGGTGCCTCTGGGGCCCTAGTGCGGCAGCTTGAGGGGTGGTGTGGGGCGCTCGGTCTGGTCTCTGGCCTGTGGGTGTTTCCGGGGTGCAGTGCAATGGCGGCTGAAGCAGGTGCTTCCCAGCCAGAAGTCTCCGGTGGGGATCAGGGGGTGCTGGGAACTGTGGTTCCGCTGGACAAGTTGACGGCCATTCTGGAAGAATTATTCTCCTGGGTGGAGCCGATCCATGACCGTGGGGTGGACGAAGAAACTGCCACCCCCTCCCCCGTCCTCTGGTGAAGACTCAGAGCCTGTGGGGGTCTCCGCTGTGTTGGGGACCCTCCCTGGAGTTATCAGAAGGCGAGCTTGGGGACCCCTCGGATGATGAGGATGAACCCTTGGGGGCTACCGCGGCTCGTGAATGGGCTCTGGTGGGCTTTTTGGTCTCAGCGGTCCGTGAGAATCTGAAACTTGGCCCGGCTGCAACACAGGGGGCAGTGTGCGCTTTTGGATCGCATAGGCCGGCCCGGGCCCCTAAGGTATTCCCTTATTTGTCATACTTTGATCAGTTTGTTTACAAGGAATGGCAACGACCTCAGGGTTCATTCGCCATGCCTAAATGCTTTTCTGTGCGTTATCCCTTTGAGGATACCCT
The DNA here is from genome assembly GCA_018402905.1 of Glandirana rugosa. Taxonomy (NCBI): domain Eukaryota; kingdom Metazoa; phylum Chordata; class Amphibia; order Anura; family Ranidae; genus Glandirana; species Glandirana rugosa. The sequence continues at coordinate 434,109 of BLSH010093681.1, forward strand.
GCTGCAGAAGTGGGCGTCTCCTACGGTGGACCTACCGGTGGCCCGTCTGAACAAGGCGGCCACTATTCCGATGGAGGGCTCTCCATCCTTTAAGGACCTGGCCGATAGGAGGACTGAGGGGGTGTCCAAGGCAATGTTCATAGTGGCAGGGTCGGCCATGCGGCCAGCGGCACAGGCGCTTACGGAATGGGCAGCTGTTGTGCACCAGGCTTTGGTGACTCTGCAGGCCCCTCCGGAACCTGTGCAGATGGCGGACCAGCTGATTCAGGGCCTTAAGTACCTCTGTGATGCGGCCCTCGACATGGCTCCCATGCTGTCGAAACTGTCCATGTTCGCAGTCATCATTCGATGTCTGCTGTGGCTTAGATGTTGGTCGGGAGACCAGGCATCAAACAAGGGCCCAACGGACCTTGTCATCTTTTTGGGGCTTCCTTGAATGAGATAATGAAGGATTACACTGGGGGGGAAGAGTACGTTCCTCCCGGAGCCTAGAAGGGGTAAGGAGCCCCGGCGTAGGGCGGGTCCTTCCTTCCCTACTCAAAAGAGGTTTTGTCGTGCGCCTCGAACAAGGTCTCTCAGCCCGCTAAGGCCTCCACCAGAAGCGTCCTTGGCAGCGTAAGGCCGAGAAGGTGGAGAAGTCGACCTCCTCATGATGGGTCGCCCCCAACCGCTGTTCGGGTGGGGGGCGGCTCTTGCAGTTCGCGGACCGGTGGACCTCTTGCATCTCGCATCTTTGGGTGCGCGAGGTGGTTTTGTCCGGTTACAAGATAGAGATCCATACCCAGCCCCCGGACAAGTTCTTCGCCTGCAATCTGAGGCTTCCCCCGGGGCGACGGCAGGCCCTGTTTGGGGCCGTGCAAGCCCTGCTCCGCCAGGGAGTGATTGTTCCGGTCCTCTCGGCGGAGCGTTTCCACGGTTTCTATTCAAATCTTTGTGGTTCCGAAAAAAGATGGGGTCAGGCCTGTCTTGGACCTGAAGGCTCTCAACGTCTTTGCGAGGGCGCGGAAATTCAGAATGGAATCTGTCCGTTCTGTGGTGGCGGCGCTTCGTCAGGGAGACTTCTTGGCCTTCTTGGACATCAAGGACGCGTATCTGCATGTGCCCATATGTGTGCTTCACCAGCGCTTTCTGCGCTTTGCGGTAGGGGATCTCCACAACCAGTTTGTGGCTCTTCCGTTCGGTCTGGCCTCAGCTCCGCGGGTCTTCACCAAGCTCTTGCCCCCAGTGCTGGCTCTGCTGCGGCAGAGGGGCATAGCGCTGGTGGCCTATCTCGATGACCTTCTCTTGGGGGCGGAGTCAGCCTCAGACTTGAGGGACAGTGCAGCCATCACCCTCGGTTCCCTGCGGGACTTCGGCTGGGTGATCAATCTTCCGAAGTCGGTGCTGACTCCGTTGCGCCGATTGGAATATCTGGGTTTGGTCCTGGACACGAAGCGGGCGAAGGTGTTTCTTCCTGCCGCCAAGGTGTTGACGCTCCAAGTAGCAGTGCGGACCCTGCTGTCCCAGCGGTGGTCCTCCCTCAGATTTTGCATGAGGGTGTTGGGGCTGATGGTCTCCACCTTCAAGGCGGTGCCGTATGCCCAGAGTCACACCCGGACCCTGCAGCGGGCAATTCTGCTGCGGTGGGACAAGTCTCCCTTATCCCTGGATCGGGTGATCAGGTTGGATCACCGGACCCAATGTTCCCTCGTCTGGTGGCTGTGGGCCCCGGCCTTGGGGCTGGAGAAGTCGTTTGTGCCCGTAGATGGACGGTGGTCACGACGGATGCCAGCCTATCCGGGCCCCCGCCTTGGGGCTGGGGAAGTCGTTTCTGCCCGTAGAATGGACGGTGGTCACGACGGATGCCAGCCTATCCAGCTGGGAGGGGGTCTTGGGGCTGTTGTCGACCCAAGGTTGCTGGTCCCCGGAGGAGTCCCGTCGCCCGATCAATGTGCTGGAACTTCGAGCGATCAGGCTTTGCCTCTCCCACTGGTCGGGGAGGTTGCATGGTCGTCCTGGTCCAGTCAGACAACGCCACGGCTGTGGCTTACGGTGGCTCAGGGTGGAGCGCGGCAGCGCCATCGGAAGTAGCCCACGTTCTGAGGTGGGCAGAGCTTCACGTGTCGGCAATCTCCGCATTCACATTCCGAGTGTCGAAAATTGGCAGACGGACTACCTCCGTCGCCAGAGACTGGATCAGGGAGAGTGGTCCCTGGAGGTGTTCCACCAGATATGTCAAATGTGGGGCACGCCAGACGTGGACTTACTGGCGTCCCTGCTCAATCGGAAGGTGCAGGCCTTCGTGAGCAGAACAAGGGATCCATTGGCGGATGCGGCGGATGCGGCGGATGCCCTCGTGGCTCCATGGTCTCGGTACCGGCTGCTCTATGCCTTCCCTCCGCTTCCGCTGCTCCCACGCCTACTGCGCAGGATAGAGGCCGAAGGGATCCCAACCATTCTGCTAGCGCCAGATTGGCCTTGGCGTCCTTGGTACGCCGACGTGGTGCGGATGGTGGTCGATTTTCCCTGGCTGCTCCCGCTTCGTGAGGACCTACTGTCACAGGGACCCATCTTGCACCCTGCTTTACCCTCGCTGGCTTTAAAGGCCTGGCTATTGAGTCCCAGGTGTTAAAAGATAGGGGACTCTGAGTCTGTAATTCCCACTATGCTCAAAGCGCGTAAGGCCACTTCGCGTAAGATCTATCACCGCACCTGGAAGGCTTACAATGCCTGGTGCGAGGCGGGGGGATGGAACCCCCGTTCTTTCTCAGTGGCTCGGGTGCTGGCCTTCCTTCAGCAAGGCCTAGATCACAAGTTGGCATTGAGCACGCTTAACCAATTCAATACTATGCACTTAGAACACTTTACTACCAGACCAATGTTCAGTTTTCAGTGCTGTTGCGCTTTGAATGACAATTGCGCGGTCGTGCGACGCTGCACCCAAACAGATTTTTTTATCATTTTGTTCCCACAAATAGAGCTTTCTTTTGGTGGTATTTGATCACCCCTGCGGTTTTTATTTTTTGCGCTACAAATAAAAAAAGACCGAAAATTTTGAAAAAAAAAAAAAAAATTCTATTTTTGTCACAAAACTTTGTAAATAAGTAAATTTTCTCCATCACTGGTGGGCACTGATGAGGCTACACTGACGGGCACTGATGTGGCAGTACTGATTGGCACTGATGATGAGGCACTTATATGCAGCGATGATGAGCACTGTTAGGCGGCACTGATAAGCAGCAATGACGGGTACTGAGAGGTGGCACTGATATACAGCACTGATGGGCACTGCTATGCAGCACTGATGGACACTGCTAAGCGGCACTGATGGGCACTAATAGACAGCACTGATTGGCACTCATAGGCGGAACTGGGCACTGATAGGTGGCACTGGTAGGTGGCAATGGTGGGCACTGATATGTGGCACTGGTATGCATTGATAGGGGCACTGGTGGGCACTGATAGGGGCACTGGTGGGCATATACACTGATAGGGGGCTCATTCCCTGGTGGTCTAGGGTGGCATCTGAAGGTGGCACTGTGTGCCATCCACACTGGGCACTATGTCACTTACCTGGTGGTCTAGGGGGGTCTCCCTGGTGGTCCAGATCGGCTCCCTGGTGGTCCCTGGACGGCTCCCTGGTGGTCCTGGGTGGGAACATCCCTGGTGGTCCCTGGGCAGGCTCCCTGGTGGTCTAGGGTGGCGATCCGAGGGAGGGCTGTGCTGATAAATCATCAGCACAAACCCTCCCTGTCAGGGATGCAGCCGATCGGCTCTCCACTCATCAGGTCTGCAGACCTGAGTACAGGAAAGCCAATAAACGGCTTTCCTGTGTTACACTGTGACCAGCCTTGATTGGTCACATGGTAAAGTGCTTTGGATCGAAGCGCTTTACCGAGATCGGTATTGCGGGGGGTCAGACTGACCTCCCACACCACCAATCGCCGCGATGCGCGCCCCCCTGGGTGCACGGCGGCTTGTTATCCTGAGGACGTTATATGACGTCCAGTCAGGATAACTAAGCCACTTCCCGGCCGTCATTTTGCATACGGCGGTTGGGAAGTGGTTAAGGGACAGATTTCTGCCTTGGCGATTCTTTTTCAGCGTCCTTTGGCCACGCATTCATTGATTTGTACATTTGTCCAGGGGGTTCGTCATGCCCTTTCCGGTCACAGCTCACTCTACCAGGGCGATTAGTACTTCCTGGGCTTTCCGACATCAGGCGTCGGTTTCTCAGGTGTGCAAGGCTGCCACTTGGACCTCGGTGCACACTTTTTCAAAATTTTACAGAGTTGATGTTGCAGCGTCCTTGGATGCTGCTTTTGGCCGCAAAGTTTTGCAGGCGGTGGTGTGAGGCGCGTTTGGCACCTCCCGGAGCACTCTTCTGTTGGGTACAGTTGTTGTTGTTTTTTTTTTTTTTCAAATATGACTTTTATTAAAGTGAGAAGGCAGGCAAAACAAGATACATTTACATTATGTAATTCACGTGTATAGCCCCATAGCAGAACCAATAGTAGTATGCATACCCGGGAAGCTAATGTCTAGAGCTATCTTAATTCTCTCTGGGGGGGCGATGCCCATGTTCGGACTAACTATCATAGTTAAGTTTCACACCACCTTCCCCGCACTTCTCATAGAACTAGAGAAAATAAAAAACAAAGGGAATATGGTGGAGTATAGTCTGAAGTAGGGGGGGGGGAAATGAAGAGTAAAAA
>BLSH010093681.1:467086-481380 GCA_018402905.1 Glandirana rugosa
TACGGAAAATTGGTGAACGGTGGGTTCGGTTTAGACCGTACAGAGAGGATGTTTGAGCAGTAAAAAAACAATCTTTTAATGAGTCTTTAGGGGTTTACAATAAAAAAAAATCGTCTGTGGGATCCCTTATTTTACCTAAAAATGTCATAAAACGTAATAGAACGTTGTAAAACGTTAAAAAACCAAAACAAAACAAGAATAGACCAAAGAAAATATGTAATGTAAACGGAAGATACAATAAGTACGTAACAACGACATGTACTAATAAACGAACAAAAGTTACCTCAATACATAGAGCGAGATCACTACCTTCACTGTAAAACATACATGTTGCCATGTCATGATAAAAAGATATGAACATCGAACATTGAAAACAAGCAAATAATCATGTACAGCAACAATGCATGAATAACATAGAAGGCAAATGTAATGTATAAAAGAAACCAGATAAGAACAAAACAAAACCAAAAAATTGCAAAATGTTGCAAGATAATGCAAAATACTGTAAAAATCCATTTTATTCCCTAGGGTGTCTGCTAAAAAAAAATAACATTTGGGGATTTCTGAGTAATTTTCTAACAAAAAAATGACGAGTTTGTAGGAGAGACATGCCAGATTTGGCTTGGGTGGCAAGTGGTTAAAAGGCATATGAAGGCAGCAGTGAGTGTCTGCTTTTCAGTGATGTTGCAGGTCTACATTGTGCATTGTTTAAAGGGAGGTTTTCTTTTACACCCTTTGTTTTATGAATGTGATGTTACAAACCTCTTTCTCTTTTTTTTTTATCAGGGAAGTGCAAAGAAAGGAGTGAGTCGATTGGACAAACAGATGAGGAAGTTCACAGACATTCGTAAGAAGAACCGAACTGCCCATGCTGTGAAGATCAGTGTAGAGGGGAACAAGATGCCATTGTGACACCTGCTGTTTTCTTGTGTGTCAAGGATAGTGATGGGCCTCTTTATGAACTCTTTGTTGGCCCATTATACTATCACTAAATTGGACTCTGTGGAGCCTTCTGCAATATTTTTAATGCATTTTCTCTCCTCCCTGTAAATGTGTTCTATGCCTTTCAGGAGACCTGACTTCTGTGCTTTCCCAGTCATGGAGAGAACTAGGCCTCTGTTTTTGGGCCATATTTAATGCTGTTTGTACAGATTAATTTCTCTTCGTACCTCAGTGTCTGGATTTCGGACAATAAAATTCTATCTGTTTTTTTCTAACGCTATCTTGTTTTTCCTAAAACAGTCGTAACACTAAGTTTTAGAGAATGTGTGGTTCTAGTGCAAATAGAAAATTATTTATTTATAGTGTGTTTTTTCTTTTGTTACACACAAGATTAAAACTTTTTTAAATGAGGGGGCATTTTTAAAGCTAGAAATCTTAATCTGCCCACTTTTTATTCTGCGTTGGGTCTTCAGTTCACTTTGATAGACCGAAATGAACATGGCAGATTCTGTAGAAAATAAGCATGCTGTTAATGCAAATAATGAGATGTTGTTACAGATGGACTGGATATTACTCATGCATTAAAACTTTCCGGCCCCTTAGAGGGTTTTAAATGCCAGGAGGCGGGGTTGGGCTTCTAATCATGTGACGGTCACATGATCCGAAAGTTCCTGTTCGTAAGCAGCAATCGGGAGCTTTCTGTTAGCTATCGGTTACTGTGCCAGGGCGCGTGCTCTCGGCACAGCTGGTTTTGCAATATTGCACAGAAATATGCAGCCGCTCAGCGCCAACGCCCACCTGCTGAGAGACCGCATATTTGCATGCTGTCAGTGTCAAGAGGTTAAAGTGGTTTTAAAGTCAGAAGGTTTTTTTATCTTAATACATTAAGATAAAAAAACCACCTGTGTGCATCAGCCTCCCTAATAATTATCTGAGCCCCCACCCTCTATCCAGCGATGTATACGAGTGCCTCGGCTGGCTGGGACTCTCCCTCCTGATTGGTTGAGACAGCAGCAGCGCCATTGGCTCCCGCTGCTGTCAGTCAAAGTCAGTTAGCCAATCGGGAGAGAGGGGGTGGGACCAAACCATGGCTCCGTGTCTGAATGAACACACAGAGCTGCAGCTCGGCTTGGGTGCCCCCATAGTAAACTGCTTGTTGTGGGGGCACTCGACAAGAGGGAGGGGCCAGGAGCGCCAAAGAGGGACCCCAGAAGAGGAGGATCAGGGCTGCACTGTGCAAAACCATCTGACAGAGCAGGTAAATATAAAATGTTTATTTTTTTTTAAAGAAAAAAAAATGGACTTTAGCATCACTTTTAATGAAGTAGACCTTTGTATAATTATCCCAGCCTTTAGGAGGATCAATAATAGATTAATATTAATATATAAAATAATGCGCTCCTCCACTGAAGCTGTACCTTCTGGACAGAGGCGCCGCAGATATACTGTGGCAAGGCGGCTCTATTGCGCGAATCGCCAAACCGGTGTGGCGCTTCGTGTAATAGATATAGCCGGTGCGCGTGCCCAGCGGCCGCGATCTCTCCACAGAGCCAGAATGGGGATCTACCTATGTAAACAAGGCGGATCCCCATTCTGAGAGGGGAGTAGAGAGAGATTGTCTGCTCCTAATGATTAGGAACAGCAATCTCTCTGTACTCCGTCAGTCCACTCCCCCCACAATTAGAAAGCACTTCTCTCGGACACACTTAACCCTTTGATCACCCCTGGTGTTAACACCTTCCCTGCCAGTGTCATTTTATACAGTAATCGGTGCATTTTTATAACACTGATCGCTGTATAAATATCACTGGTCCCAAAAAAGTGTCCAATTTGTCCACCACAATGTCACAGTCCCGCTAAATGTTGCTGATCACCGCCATTACTAGTAAAAAAAAAAAATAATAAAAATGCAATAAATCTATCCTCTATTTTGTAGACTCAATAACTTTTGCGCAAACCGATCAATATACACTTATTGCAATTTTTTTTTTTTTTTACCAAAAATTTGTAGTAGAATACATATTGGCCTAAACTGATGAATAGATTTGATCGAATATCACCAAAAGAAAGCTCTATTTGTGGGGGGAAAAGGACATTGATTTTGTTTAGGTACAGTGTTGCATTACCGTGCAATTGTCTGTTAAAGTAACGCATGCCATATCACAATAAATGGCCTGGTCATTAAGGGGGTAAACCCTTCCGGGGCTGAAGTGGTTAAGCAGCGCTATCACATATTTATCACTTCTATTTCTAAAGGTGCTGTTGTCATTAACAACCTATGCAATCCATACAAAGAAACCAAAACAAATACGTTCAGAAATGAAGTTATGTGTAATAAAATGAAATGACACGGGGAAAAAATATTGAACTCGTTAACTGAAATTTATGTAATACGTTGTACAAAATCATAATGACAGCTTCAAGACGCCTCCTATATGGAGAAACTAGTCACATGCATTGTTCAGGTGTGATTTTGGCCCATTCTTCCACGCAGTCTTCAAATCCTGAAGGTTCCACGGACATTCAGGCCTTGGCGGTTGAATGCATTACTTAGGCTACTTTCACACTGGGGTGGGATTTGGCGGTAAAGTGCCGCTAGTTTCAGCGGAGATTTTCTGCTGTTATAGCGGCGCTATGGCACCGCTATGCAGGAGGGAGCGTGGCGCTTTTAGCCCCCCCCCCCCCCCCCCCCGTTGGTTAAAAGTGCTGGCACGCTGCGCTTCCAAGGCGGTGTGCAGCCACTTCGGAAGTGCTTGCCGTTGATTTCAATGGCAGGGGCGTCGGAGGAGCAGTTTAATCACCGCACCGTCCCAAAGATGCTGCTTGCAGGAATTTTTTTAACGTCCTGCAAGTGCACTGCCTCTGTGTGAAAGCACTCCGGGCTTTCACATTGGGGAGGGGTTTCAGGCGCTATAAGGGTGCCATTTTTAGCCCAAAAGCACCTGAAAAACGCCCCAGTGTGAAAGTAACCTTATTGTTTTCTTTGAAACAATTGTACCTGCTAATTCCAGGACTTTCTGAAGCTCTCTACAAGTGGTCCTTGGCTCTTGGACAACTCTTCTAATAATTCTTTTCACTCTTCTGTCAGAAATCTTGCAAGGAGCACCTGTTTATAGTGAAATGGGGTCATAATCCAGAAGTAACATCAACAGTGCTCACTGGAACATTCAGAAGTTTAGAAATCCTTCTGTAACCAATGCCATCAGCATGTTTTACAACAATAAGGTTGCAAAGATGTTTATTGTGTGACACCTTGGTAATGAGACACCTTTTTATAGGTCATTAGTTGAGACTGAACCAGCTGATATTTATTTGCACTGACAAGGAGCAGGATTGCTTTCTAATTACGGATAGATTTCAGCTCGTGTCTTGGCTTTCCATGCCTTTTTGCACCTCCCTTTCTTCATGTGTTCAATACTGTTTCCCTGTGTCATTCTCTTGTCACGTTTTTGGGGTTGTGTTGGATATGTGCAAAGAGAGATCACGCAAATACTTAAAAATATAACATTTATTACAAGTAATGACAGATACAGATAAAGATAAAGAAAATATCAAGAATACTTAACTAAAGGTGATTGCTTCCGTAGCCATGGAGTCTCTGACATGGCACAGGGGATCAGGACCAGACACTTGCCTCATGGCTGTTCTGGGCGAGACTAACTTATACCAGTTTGGCCTGTGGTATTAAGCTTGTGTGTAAGGAAAAGGACCACCCCCAGCCAACACCCTGGTAAGCAACAATATGACCTTTACATTCCTGAGGAGAGGGCTGGCTTGACCACATAAGGCAGTTCATATGCCCATAAGTTGAGTCATGCAAAGTAACCAGGATATTAGAGGCTATAATAGATATTTGTGAGGCCAACCTTAATGAGGAATATGAAATATGTAATTTCCCCAACAGTCATTCCATTTTATTACACATAATTTATTTGTTTTGGTTTCTTTAAGTATGGATTGCATGGGTTGTTACTGACGTGGTGAAAATTTCATGTCAATAGCACCTTTAGGCTACTTTCACACTGCACGAGCAGCCGCGGTCGCGGTAAAACCCCGCTAGTTTTAGCGGAGTTTTACCAGCGATAAGGCTCCGCTATGCGGACGGGAGCGCCGCACTTTTAACCCCCCACAAGGGGTTAAAAGTGCCGGCGCTCAGCGCTACCGAGGCGGTGGGCAGCTGCTTCGGCAGCGCTTGCCATTCATTTCAATGGCAGGGGCGGTAGAGGAGCGGTATATTACCGCTCCCCTCACCGCCCCAAAGATGCTGCTTGCAGGACTTTTTGTAACGTCCTTCTAGCGCACCGCCCCAGTGTGAAAGCACTCAGGACTTTCACATTGGGGGGGACTTTTGAGGCGCTTTACAGACGCTATTTTTAGCTAAATAGCGTCTGTAAAACGCTCCAGTGTGAAAGTAGCCTTAGAAATATATTTACCTAGAAAAATGGTGACGTGTTCAATACTTTTTACCCATTGTAAACGAGGCAGGTCTTTGTTCTTTTTGCAGTTGTTCCCAAGCAGGGGCTTCGCCCTGGTTGACATTGATGCTACTTTGAGATTGTGCTACTTCGCTTGAAGTAAAGCGATTTCAAAGTAGCAGGTAAGCATGATTTCAAGTGCTAGTTGAAAGACATCAGTGCGGCTTCATGCACAGAGGTCTATCTATGAAATCAGCAAAAGTAGCGCAGGAATTACTTTTGCAAATCGGTGTGGCGTGCCGCTGATTGGAATGGTGCATTTGCTTGCAATGGGCTGCGACTTGTCATGCGATTTGACGTGACAAATCACTCCAATGTGAACAAGGGCTTCATCAACTATGGGTGCTACAACCATAGTGTCTCTTTTGAGGTTTGACTACAATTTCCTGAGTCAGCTGACTTATTGCCTCTACTGTAAATCCCCCTCTCACTAAGGGTATCACTTTCAAAAGGTTTGTATTTAAGAGACAATATTCATAGTTACATAGTTGGTAAGTTTGAATAAAGACAACAGTCCATCCAGTTCAACGTGTGTGTGAGAGAGTGATTTTATGTTAATAGTAATTCTCATATCCCTGTATATTGTGATTTTCAAGGTGCCCATCTAATAGTTTTTTTTTTTTTTAAAAACTATTGATGTTCCCTGCTGATACCACTGCATGTGGAAGGGAATACCACATCCTTACAGCTCTGACAGTAAAGAACCCTCCATGCAGTTTAAAGCAGAACCCTGGAATTGGCAAAAAGTCCCCCATTAGTACAAAAACAACAAAACACTAACCAGTTATTGCATTTGTGAAATTCCTTACCATTGAAGAGAAAAGTCTGATTGAATTTCCTGGATGTCAGCTCTCTAATTCATAAAAAATGCATCATGCATTCTGCAAGGGGGAGCTGTTAGAACAGTGATTGCATCATATCCTTTCCTCTCTCTTTACACCATAATTAATCTACATTTTCCATCAATCTTTGGGATTGGAGTGAATGTAAGCGGGTACACTAGGCCTGTACATGTAAATGTGAACAAGCCCACTTCAACATAAATCACTCCCCTCATTCTGCAGCAAGCCATACTACTCAGTAACACACAGCAGGATAGGTAGGTTACAGTCTTATAAATGCAAAGCATGTTTGTGCTCTCCCCCTTCCAGACACAACAGGAGATAAGCATATTGCCCTTACTTGCTTTATGTAATCATTACTGAACTGTAGAAATATTCCTCCTCCTTGTGCTGCAGCTTTGATATCTTTCTAACAGCAATCAGTGCTGGTGTGGTGTATATGAGCACATCCCTAGCCGTAATACGAAAGAGCCGGGACAGGCTGCTTTACATCAGCATGTGACCAGGGCCGTCTTTAAGACAGGGCAAAAGGGGCATCTGCCCTGGGCCCTGTCATTGTTGGGCCCAAAGCAGCTGCTTTATACTTGCCTACTATCCCAGTTTAAATTTCCTTGTCCCTTGAAGTTTTAGTCCTGTGCTGTGTCCCGATATCTCAGTGTAAAGTTCTGCTACTAATGCTGCCCATTTCTGCCCTATTGTTTTATACAGATGACTCATCTGCAGACCCTGTGTTTACATGTAAATAACCGGCATTCATATGTAAGTAGCTGCAGCATTCATATGTAAATAGTGGTGGCCAGCTGCATACATATGTAAATAAAGGCAGCATTCATATGTGTATCATGCTCCCCTGAGGTCATATCCACCATCACCTATACTGAATGCTGCAGGCAGGAGTAAAGTCCTGTCTGCAACTGTGGTCATTAAGCCTAACATCAGCCTGTTCTGCAATGGCTAAATGTCTCAGTTACATTGGTGGTCAGTGTAAATCTTCTCATTACATTGGGGCTTGATGTAGAATCCTATCATTCACACTAGTGGTCAGTGTGAATGACCCCCTTACATTAGTGGTCAGTGTAAATCTCTCCTTACATTGGAGATTACTGTGAATGCTCCTATTACATTAGTGGTCAGTGTAAAACCCTATTACATTGGTGGCCAGTGTTGAAACTCCTCTTTATATTGGTAGTTTGTAAAAAAAAAAAAAAAAAATCGGCATTTCCATTGATCACACCCTCCCCTTCCCCAGGACTGCCACTGATCCCAGGAGTTCCAGGGTCCCTAGAAGCTTTCTGTCTGTTGATAAATCCCCTCACCTCCCCAGTACATGGTGTGCAGGCAGTGAAGAGATGATGTGCTGTAACCTCTAGCAGCCAATCTGTAAACAGTAATGATGTTCAGTGTCCTTTAGCAACCAATCAGTGAGCAGTATTGCTATACAGTAATCTCTGGCAACCAATCAACAAGCAGAAATCATGTGCTGTAACCTCTAGCAACCAGTCAGTAAGTGGTAATGATATACTGTAACCTGTGTCAACCAATCTCAATCACTGTCTGATCTGATTTAGTAAACCAATTTTGAGTCTAGCTACTATTTATTGTATGTCTCAGAGCAGGTGGAGAGCGAAATTGTATGGGGGGCCCAAGAAAATGTTTGCCCAGGGTCCAAGCAATATTAAAGACGGCTCTGCATGTGATGCAAGTAAATGTCGGCATGAGGGAATAAAAATGCAGCGCTAACGTACCAATCAATAACACAATAATGGTGGAGCCCTTCAATGTATGGAAATCTCAATGAACTTCAATATTCCCACAATACCGGCCACAGTGATATGTAACGTCACACATAATAAACAAACTGAAAATAAGACATACAAAATGACTGCAAACTTTGCAGGGATGGTGGAAATCCCCTTTTACAGATATTTAGCAGTGGACGGTGTCCACTACTTATCAATGCCCATCAGTGCTGCCTTATCAGTGCAGATTTTCAGTACCCATAAGTGCAGCCTTAGTGCCCATTAGTGTAGTTTATCAGTGCAGTTTCAGTGCCCACCAGTGCGGTCTCATCTATGCTCACCATTGCGGTCTCATCAATGCCCGCCAGTGCAGCTTATTAGTGCGGTCTCATCAATGCCCACTAGTGCAGCTTATCAGTGCGGTCTCATCAGTTCCCAACAGTGCAGCTTATCAGTGCGGTCTCATCAGTTCCCACCAGTGCAGCTTATCAGTGCCCATCTGTGCGGTCTCATCAGTGCCCACCATTGCAGCTTATCAGTGTGGTCTCACCAGTGCCCATCAGTGCAGTTTCATCAGTGCCCACCAGTGCGGTCTCACCAGTGCAGCTTATCGGTGCGGTCTCATCAGTGCCCACCAGTGCAGCTTATCGGTGCGGTCTCGCCAGTGCCCGCTAGTGCAGCTTATCAGTGCGGTCTCGCCAGTGCCCGCTAGTGCAGCTTATCAGTGCGGTCTCACCAGTGCCCATCAGTGCCCACCATTGCAGCTTATCAGTGCAGAATGGGGATCGATGACAGAAATCATCCGCATGACAGTGGAGTTCTCAGGCTGTGACAGGTGTTGTATGAGAGATGCCCGATCGCAGTAACGTCCCTCCTCCCGAACCGGCATTGTGATAGACAGAGCACTGTTCCAATGCCAGTAGGGGAGGCGGGACGTTACAATGATCTGCATCTCATTATACAGTTGTGCTCGAAAGTTTACATACCCTGGCAGAATTTATGATTTCTTGGCCATTTTTCAGAGAATATGAATAACAAAAACATTTCTTTCACTCATGGTTAATGCTTGGCTGAAGCCATTTATTATCACTCAACTGTGTTTACTCGTTTTAAATCATAATGACAACAGAAACTACCCTGATCAAAAATTTACATACCCTGGTGATTTTGGCCTGATAACATGCACACAAGTTGACACAAAGGGGTTTTAATGGCTACTAAAGGTAACCTTCCTCATCTGTGATCGGTTTGCTTGTAATTAGTGCGTGTGTATAAAAGGTCAATGAGTTTCTGGACTCCTGACAGACCCTTGCATCTTTGATCCAGTGCTGCACTGACGTTTCTGGATTCTGAGTCATGGAGAAAGCAAAAGAATTGTCAAAGGATCTGCTGGAAAAGGTAGTTGAACTGTATAAAACAGGAAAGGGATATAAAAAGATATCCAAGGAATTGAGAATGCCAATCAGCAATGTTCACACTCTAATCAAGAAGTGGAAAATTAGGGATTCTGTTGCAACCAAACCACGGTCAGGTAGACCAACTAACATTTCAACCACAACTGCCAGGAAAATTGTTCGGGATGCAAAGAAAAACCCACAAATAACTTCAGATGAAATACAGGACTCTCTTAAAAGGTTGTATGGCTGTTTCAAAACGCACAATAAGGAGGCACTTGAAGAAAGATGGGCTGTATGGTTGAGTCACCAGAAGAAAGCCATTGCTATGCAATTGCCACAAAGTATCCCATTTACAATACGCCAAACAGCACAGAGACAAGCCTCAAACCTTCTTGTATAAAGTCATTTGGGGTGATGAGACCAAAATTTAACTTAATACCATGTATTTCTCCCTTTAACTTCAATGACAGCTTGAAGTCTTTTGTGGTATTGTGGATGAGGCTCTTTATCTTCTCAGTTGGTAAAGCTGCCCATCCCTCTTGGCAAAAAGCCCAGTTGTGGCTGAAATCTTAGTTTGTCTACCTGACCGTGGTTTGGTTTCAGCAGAACCCCTCATTTTCCACTTCTTATTTAGAGTTTAAACACTGCTGATTGGCATTCTCAATTCCTTGGATATCTTTTTATATGCCTTTCCTGTTTTATACATTTCAACTACCTTTTCCCGCAGATCTTTTGACAATTCTTTTGATTTCCCCGTGACTCAGAATCCAGAAATGTCCGTGCAGCACTGGATGAAAGATGCAAGGGTCTGTCAGGAGTCCAGAAACTCCTTGACCTTTTATATACACACACTAATTACATGCAAACAGATTACAGGTGAAGATGGTTACCTTTAATAGCCATTCAAACTCCTTTGTGTCAACTTTTGATCAGGGTCATTAGGGTAGTTTCTGTTGTCAGAGTAAACGCAGTTGATTGATAATAAATGGCTTCAGCCAAACACTAACCAAGAGTGAAAGAAATGTTTTTGTGCTATCATTCATATTCTCTGAAAAATGGCAAGAAATCATAAATTATGCCAGGGTATGTAAACTTATGAGCACAACTGTACAACACCTGTCACAGCTGGAGATCTCCGCTATGTCATCCAGATGATTTCTGTCGATTCCCGCTCTGCACCGAGAGATGGTGGGCGGCGGTGGGGGGGGGGGGCAGGGGCAGAGTGGGGGCGGTGCTGGCAGGGAGGAGGAAGAGGACACCACCTCTATGGATGGCACAGACCAGGGGCTGTGAGACCCGCTCCGCCCACTACAGCAAGCAGGGCGGAAATGCAAGTCCCTGCTTGCTGTGAATCGAACTACAACTGGGAAGTGACAAGACCGTTGGCTGAGGATACAGGAGAATAGCAGCCAGCGGTCTTACAAACAGGAAATCACAGGGCAGTAATGGTTTTTCTTCAAGATCAGCAGGCTATTACAGAGGAACTACAGAGCTCAGAAGAAGTTTTTTCCTGAAGTTCTGCTTTAAGGTTAAACTTCTCTTCCAATTTCAATGAATGGCCGTGTGTCTTTTTAAACTCCTTCCCGCTGAAAAGTTTTTTTCCCTTTGCTAGGGTCAACAGTAAGTCATTTGAATATCACTATTGTATCTCGTCTCAAGCATGTCTTCTCCAGAGAGAATTAGTTTAATGCTTGTAGTCATTCCTCATAGCTGAGGTCCTCTAGTCCCTTTTATTAGCTTAGTTGCTCTTCTCTGGGCTGTCTCTAGTTCCAGCACATCCTTCTTCAGGACTGGTGACCAGAACTGGATGGCATACCCAAGATGCAGCCGGACCAGAGCCTTGTAGAGCAGGAGAATTCTAGTTTTATCTCTGGAGTATATCCCCTTTCTGATGCATACTAATATTCTGCTGGCTTTGCTTGCAGCAGCCTGGCAATGCATGCCATTGCTGAGCCTGTCATCTGCTAGGACCCCCAGATCACTTTTCGTCCTGGGCTCCGCCAGAGGTTCTCCCCCTAGCGAGTAACTTCGAGTTTTTAGCACCCAAATACATTACTCTCCTTTTTTGTGTGTGTTGCCCACCCCATTATTTTATTTAGTCTTCGTTGTGAAGTTATCACCCTGCTTCGTTTTGTATTGTCGGCAAACACAGATTGAGCTATTTACACCAACCTCTATCATTTATGAAGTTAAACAGAATTGGCCCCAGGACAGATCCTTGGGGGACCCCACTTACCCCATTAGTCCATTCCTTACAGCGGCATTAAACACACAAACAAAAATGTAATATATTGCAGCTTATCAATCAGATGTGGTGGTTGCATCAGTTTTCTTTTTTTTTTTTTTGGCTTTTCTCCCTCTGTTTTCACCTGATGATCTAGCCAGTAACATACCTGTATTAGAGTGCCCCCACTCTGGATGAAGGAGCTCAGCGGCACCTTTGGACAGCAGCATTGTCAGTCTGGGGGGAGTGGAGTGTACTAGCAGATTTAAATACACAAACAAATTGAAGCTGCAGGATGCAACACAGAGCCAGGTCCATCCCTATGGCAGCAAGGACCTGAAGGCCCCTTTTGGGGTATGCCTACCACGACTGTTGAAGTTTGGTCTCCTCCAGAAACATGTAGTGTGGTGAAGATAAGACGGAGTTTCCCTGTATTGGTGACCAAGTCCTGTTTTTACCTGTGGGGTGTTATTCGTTTATTTTGTTCTCCCCTTCTGTAAATGTTCTTTACTACATTGGTAGTAGATAATGTTATAATTGACTTTTAAAATTTGGTGAGTTTCCCACACAGTGTTTGCTGGTTGGGTGGTGACAGTCACACTATACCTTCCAGCTGACACACCTGCCATATCTGCTCGCAATTTCCTCTGAAAACACAAGAAGCATGTCTGTTGGTCTCCTGGCTGCCCGCTTTCCAGAGGCACAGTCATAAGATATTGGCCAGTGCCTGGGTCAATGTGGCTCCTGTCCTGGACATGCCAATATCCTCACATTGTGCATTAATTTCATGAATATGCCACAGGGCATTTCCTTACTTAGCAATGGCAGAGACAAGGTGCAGAGTAGCTAAGGGCCTAATAGCATAACTACAGATGACAATGAGGAAAACCAGTGAATTGCTCACGGTAATAGCTGTTCCCCTGCATTGTAAGGAGGTCCAATATTGACAGAGCTCCCTTCCTCTAATTCTAGCTCCCTCGGGCACACAACAGCCTGCCTATCTGACTAGGACAGATTTCATTGCAACCATGTTTTGATTTCTTTGGAAAACTACCCTTCAAGAACCTTCAGCCTCCAGACTTTCCACCTCCTGAATCTCTTCAGAAGTATCACCCTGAATCTCCAACCTTTTCAAGGAATATATTGAGGATGATGAGGACACAATAGAGGATCCTGCAGAGGAATTTTCACCTCCTATGAATGTACTTCACCAGGGCTCTAGGATGGCACTGTTGTGCAGAAATTTGTAGCTTAAACTGGATGTAAACCCAATTCATGAAATTTGAGTTGGACACATCTGTCTCTAATGTTTTGTTATCTCTCTTCAAAAAGCTATGTCCCATAGCTGTCTCTTCCTCTGTAGCTCTGTTATCAGCTTGATAAGTTCTCACTTGTTCTGTTAGTCAGGAGAAGGAGGTTACTAAAAATAGATTAGCAGGCTGCTTAACTAAACACAGACACACTCTGCATGTGTGGGGAGGGGGTGTGTGCCTTTCCTCCAATCAGCTTTTGCACAGTCTCTCACAGTGTCTAGCTATCAACTCCACCTACATAGGAATGAGGAAGTGGAAAATCTAACAGAATGTGCATTTTCTAAACAGAATATCAAAGGGAAGACAGGAGATATACATGTAAGACTTGTATAGGGAGGTTTGTGTCATCTGTGTATCATCTGAGGCTGTTCACTTTACTGGGTATATGGAGGGTTTATATCCACTTTAAGGCTTGGTATGCTAAGCCTGCTTGCAAAAGATGTCTTTTTTTTTGCATGTCTTTCAATTGTGAATGCCTGTTTGGGAATCTCTCAATAATGGTATCAAGGAAGTTACCAGGAGAATGTACTTTTACCCCACAAAAAACAGCCTAAAGCCTTGTACACACTACTATTTTTTTTTTTCAGTTCATCCCAGCGTAAGAAAAAAACCTGACAGCTCAGGTCCGAACCGCTGCACTAACAATCCAATGTCAGTACAGCAATCTCCCCTGGCTTCTGTCGGACTGACTCCAGTACACGTGGCCCAAATGTCGGCTGTTTTTTATCGATCCGGCTGATGCTGCCTGACATTTGGCCCGTGTGTATTAGGCTTAAGCCTACTACTATCTCTTCTTCCTGAAAGGGCTCTTTTTCCTTCTCCCAGGCTTCCTTTTCCAATTCAAAGATGGGTCTATCCTTTTGTCACAAGCTTTGGACTCCAAACCCTCCAAGCCTATCCAGAAGCCTCTTCACAATGAAAAAGCGTCCTCACTAGTGTTGAGCGAACCCGGACTGTAACGTTCGGGTCCGTACCGAACTTTCGGGTGTCCGTGGCACGGACCCGGACCCGGACATTTCAAAAATCGTTCGGGTTCGGTCCGGGGTTCTGCTATTTTATTCCACGTGTTGAGAAGCTGCAGGGCAGCCAATCAACAAGCGTTTCACTGGTTTGCCCTTAGAAGCCATCACAGCCATGCCTACTAATGGCATGGCTGTGATTGGCCAGTGCATCATGTGACCCAGCCTCTTTATAAGCTGGAGTCACAGTGCTGCAGTCACATGCTCCTTGGGTTAGTATAGGGAAAGGTAGCTGATGGCGTGAGGGACAGATTTTAGCCATTTTAAGACCTGATCCTGCATCCTGAGATAGATTACTTTACTACTGCTGTCTGTGCTGTTGCTCTGAGGACAGATAGCAGAA
>BLSH010093681.1:491331-505579 GCA_018402905.1 Glandirana rugosa
CTACTACAGTGAGTCGACCGGGTCCGAGACCCTAGTTAGGACTGAAATGTCAACCCTAGGTGGGTCTACGGACCTGGCCGTCGACCGATTCGGAGAGTCACTCGGTGACTCTCGTACTCGGTCGGCGAGGGCGGGGGAGGTGTCGGGTCACGAGGTCACGACCTCCCCATCTCGTCTCTCGGCTTCTCACTGACAGTGGTCGAGAGATCAGTGGCTCACTGAGAGGCTTAGCCAGCTGCCGGTCCAGGCATCTGGGTGGATCCCAACTGTAAAGTCAGGATTGATCCCAGAGCCTGGGCCAGCTGAGTGACATCATCCGACAGCCGGCTTTAGCCTGCTGTCAGTTGAAAATGGGTCACAGAGATTCAGAATGAACTGCACTCCTGATCCCCAGGAGAAGTACAGTCAAAATAAATAACTTTGGCTATACTTCTCCTTTAAATACCACCAAATGAAAGCTCTGTCTGTCTCAAAAATATGGTACAAATTTAATTTGTGTTCAGTGTGTCATGCCTGAGTAACTGGCATTCAAAGTGTGGCAGTGCTGAAATCTGAAGATTGGCCTGTGCAGGAAGGGGGTGAAAGTGTCCGGTATCGAAGTAATTAAAGTTTGACATGCTAGATTTGACATGTTAAACTATACTATTTTGGGGTTTTATGTAATCTTAAAGTGGTAGTGTAGCACCCTCTACCTAGGTAGATGCTAGAGGTGAGATTTTTTTGCAGGAGCAGGTAAATTTAGGCAGGCCTATCTGGAAGCTAGTTTGTTAAACTGTTTTGATCTCTGTGGGCTGGGAGTGGCTCAGAGTAGCAGCTGGTGACTCACAGATAGCATCACTTCTCTGTCGCCTTCCTTTTGCTTCTAGAGTATTGTAGAAGAGGACGAGGGGAAGAGGGGAGGGGTGGTCTGGAGTGTCTCAGGAGCCCTGACCAATCCCCAACTAGGATTGGCAGGGGGCAGGCCTCCTTGAAATACCTAGGGCAGCTCAGCTGGGGAGGAGAGTTTGGGTGGAAGTACTGGAGATTGAACACTAGGTTGTCGGGGTCTTTGAGGGAGCTCCCCGGGGAGGGTGACCTTGGGCCTGGGATTCGGGTGCAGGACGGAGCTTTTCTGGAAAGCAAGGAGGATCTGGTCAGGAGGCACAGAGAGGAACCAAAGAGGACAACAGGAGCTAGTGTTGCCAGGCAAGTCTTCAGGAGGGAACCACCGGTTGCAGCCAGGAGAGCTGGTGAGTGACAGGCACAGTCGGGGGGACTGGGGAGGCACGCCTGAGAGGACTGGAGTTGTGCACTCTGGGATGGGTGCAGAGCCAGCAGCAAGGAGTATGATGTCACAGGCAGTGGAGTCCGGCAGCTGCAGCCAGGAGGGCTGGCAGGGCCTGAAGAGGACCGACTGGGGGAAGTCCTCTATAGGACAGCTAGCACTAAAGACTTTCTACTATTTTTGCTACACTAAAGGGGCCCGCGGTCCCTGCCTGCAAAAGGCGGTTTCTGAGGCCTGACTGAGTCAGTGTTGGGCCTAAACATGTGCTAGCTGTGCCTGGGGTCAAGTGTTGTGCAGGAGAGAGAGAGAGAGTAACAGTCTGCAAGCAAGAGATGTGCTGGAGGAGACTGAAGTAGCTGAGTGTATATAGTTGTCCCATCTGATTGATATACAATCAACCAATTGCTTGTTCTACTGGGAATGCCATATATTCCTATCCCCATCCAAGTTTAATTCCCCTCAATAAAAATACAAAAACAAGCACATGGACTGTTCATTGTCTTCAAGGTGATTGGAAGTGAATGCCAGGCTAGGCAGGATGGAGCACAACTTTCAACAGTCCCTACGGACTACGGCAGTATCCAACAAAAGTGAGTACATCCCTCACATTTTTGTAAATATTTTATTCTATCTTTTCATGTGACAACATTGAAGAAATGACACTTTGCTACAATGTAAAGTAGTGAGTGTACAGCTTGAATAACAGTGTAAATTAGCTGTCCCTTCAATATAACTCAACACACAGCCATTAATGTCTAAACCGCTGGCAACAAAAGTGAGTACACCCCTAAGTGAAAAGGTCCAAATTGGGCCCAATTAGCTATTTTTCCCTCCCCGATGTCATGTGACTCGTTTGTGTTACAAGGTCTCAGGTGTGAATGGTAAGCAGGTGTGTTAAATTTGGTGTTATCGCTCTCACTCTCTCATACTGGTCACCGGAAGTTCAACAATGCACCTCATGGCAAAGAACTCTGAGGATCTGAAAAAAATAATTGTTGCTCTACATAAAGATGGCCTAGGCTATAAGAAGATTGCCAAGACCCTGAAACTGAGCTGCAGCACAGTGGCTGAGACCATACAGAGGTTTAAGAGGACAGGTTCCACTCCGAGCAGGCCTCACCATGGTCGACCAAAGAGGTTGAGTGCACGTGCTCATTATTATATACAGAGATTGTCTTTGGGAAATAGAGGTATGAGTGCTGCCAGCATTGCTGCAGAGGTTGAAGGGGTGGGGGGGGGTCAGCCTGTCAGTGCTCAGACCATACGCCGCACACTGCATCAAATTGGTCTGCATGGTTGTCGTCCTAGAAGGAAGCCTCTTCTAAAGATGATGCACAAGAAAGCCCGCAAACAGTTTGCTGAAAACAAGTAGACTAAGGACATGGATTACTGGAACCATGTCCTGTCGTCTGATGAGACCAAAATAAACGTATTTGGTTCAGATGGTGTCAAGCGTGTGTGGCGGCAACCAGGTGAGGGATACAAAGACAAGTGTGTCTTGCCTACAGTCAAGCATGGTGGTGGGAGTGTCATGGTCTGGGGTTGCATGAGTGCTGCCACCACTGGGGAGCTACAGTTCATTGAGGGAACCATGAATGCCAACGTGTACTGTGATATACTGAAACAGAGCATGATCCTCCCTTCGGAGACTCGGCCGCAAGGGCAGTATTCCAACATATCGACTCCAAACACACCTCTTAGACAACCACTGCCTTGCTAAAGAAACTGAGGGTAAAGGTGATGGACTGGCCAAGCATGTCTCCAGACCTAAACAATATTGAGCATCTGTGGGGCATCCTCAGACGGAAGGTGGAGGAGCGCAAGGTCTCTAACATCCACCACCTCTGTGATGTCATTATAGAGGAGTGGAAGAGGACTCCAGTGGCAACCTGCAAAGCTCTGGTGAACTCCATGCCCAAGAGGGTTAAGGCAGTGCTGGAAAATACTGGTAGCCACACAAAATATTGACACTTTGGGCCCAATTTGGACATTTTCACTTAGGGGTGTACTCACTTTTGGTGCCAGCGGTTTACACATTAATGGCTGTGTGTTAAGCTATTTTGAGGGGACAGCAAATTTACACTGTTATACAAGCTGTACACTCACTACTTTACATTGTAGCAAAGTGTCATTTCTTCAGTGTTGTCACATGAAAAGATATGATAAATTATTTACAAAAATATGAGAGGTGTACTCACTTTTGTGAGATGCTGTATATTGTAGGTCATACACCTCTTCAGGCAGAACTGGGCACTGTTCCATATAGTAATATACAGCCGTACACATACCACAGGATGCCAGAGGAACACTTCCTTAGAAGGAGGCTATAGCTTGTTCACTTTGGGATCCCCAAATGTCCCTGCAGATATCTGGCTGCAAATAGGAGACTCACCCAGGTAACTGTTAGAGGATACACCCTGTAAGGGGAATCTCTTACATAAATATACTTGGGAAAAATCCATATATTTTTATATCTTTCTGGGGTTATCATCTGAAATATACATATGCAAAAACAAAACCCCCAAAAAATAGGATTCACTATCATTACCCCAGAAGTATTATTAATATATTTCTGGGGTAATTACGGTAAATCACATTTTTTCTGGGTTGACCCTGTAAGGGAAAACCAACTTTTTCCCTCTTTGATAGGTACCGCTCTGTAATGCTGTTCCCATTCTCCCCCAGTGTGGACTCTGTCCCTCTATCTTACTCTCACACTGCGGGCACACCAAATGGCACAAGTTCCTACTATTTATAGAATCTCTAGTGAAGATGGCTGCCCAAATCCTGCTGACTTTGGTATCTAATAGGATTGCTGTCCTCCCCAAATGGCTGTCTGGAGCCCATAGCAAGAGACAATTATTCCTCAATTGGCTTCTGCCAGTCTGAAGGAATGGAACAGTGCCACCCTCAAGTTGGAGGATACACAGCAGCTTGACCTGCCTACACTCAGACAGAACTCAGACACTTCTGTGCACCATATATAACTGCTGCCTTGCAGCCAAGCAGACTTTTTGAGAGTGTGGAGCCCTGAATTACAGCAAACACCCAGTTCAAAAGGGCTGCCCATCCCTACCCAGGGTGCTGGCTACTGGTAAAACATGGACCCAGGATTTCAGACTTCATCCCTCCTATGTCTCTACAGCAGGCTTTTTAACTGGGGTGCCATAGAAAAATGCCAAAGAACTGCCCCAAATTGCCCAAAAACTGTTACTGGGCAGTCTGCCTTTTTTTGTAACACAAAGTCACAGGTTTTTATTGTGCAGCATTACAATGTTGGGCACTGTGGGGGCCAGCCGCTGAGAAATGTTGTCACGGTTAAGAAAATTAAGATAGACCGTAAATTAAAAACCTGTCACACAAATATATTTAATAAAAGTAACCTTTGATAAGTAACCTCCCTCTCTATGAAGGGGAGCCTAACTCTGGATGAAGATGACTTTTGGATTATATTAATATAATAAGGAATCAGAATAGAATGTCAAAGCTGTGATTTGCTGATTGTTATTGAATATGCAAACTTCAGGGCTGTTAGCATTCGTGGTGCTACTGACCTGGACCAAGCAAGTGCATGTAAGATGTTGGACATTCGATATGCTAATGAGCCATGAACAATGAAATAGGATGACCTTCTGTGACCTTCAGAAACATCTCAGCCATGGCATCTTCCCAAATACCAGAAAGAACTAACGTTCATAAATTCACAACATGCCTGTTCCTGTGGAAGCAGGTGTTGACCGAATAAAGCTTGTCAGTACCATCTCTATGATTAAGCCTTTCTGAGTGAAATATGTAATTGTGAGGTTTGCTGAGTGGACTTTTGAGGACCTTCTCTGGAACAAAAAAGACTGGCTAAAGCTGATGTCATTGAAGTATGGCCACCTTCGTTGTTTACTAAAATGACAGCTCCTACACATTCCTTTAGGGCCTGTTCACATCATATGCATTCCCCTGCTTTGGGAAACTCATAGACATGGTGATATGCCTTGAGTCCTACCGTATGAGTTCAGTTCACACTACTGCAGTGCAGATAGCTGAGAAAGCTTATAACATTGTTTAAGATAGCAGTTCAGTTCACTAGAAGTTACAAGGACAGCAGATTTCTAGCAGGGTCAAAAGGTTTGTTTCTGTAATTGCAGAAAATGCATGAAAAAGGACCCGAATGCAGCTACCAAATCAAAGGATTGGTAAGCAGCATTACACTACATTCTTGTTCTTGTATTTAAGATTGTTTTCAATCATACATAGCAGAATTTTAATCTTCAGACTTTTTATGGGTCAGCTATACATAACAGCATCATAAAGTAGTACTCATTTTTCCAGCATCAAAAATAGAAAAAAAGCTTTTGCTTCAACAAACATTTTTGTAAAGTCAATACTGATACAAGATACCGCTTTGGGCATACTTCTGTCCTACCCATGGATTCTTGACCAAATGGGGTCCATTTTTCCTCGGCTTGCAGAATTTAAATAGAAAAAGACTGCCGTTTCTTTTTTTTCTCAAAAAGCTTTCTTGTGCATGGATGAGTTTACAACACCAGGTCCAAGCACATTGCCCTCCATCAGACCCTACTTCTTCTGTTCTTAAGCATTTCACTCCTGCCAGGTCCTGTTGTGAACTTATCAATGTTACAATAAAGAGAAAAGAGGGGAGATTGTGGGACTTTAGATGATGCACGTGACATGTAGCTTAGAAAAAATATACATTGACATGTTTATTGTCATCAACTCATAGCATAGCACATTGCAGTTTATACATAACTAGGTATTAATCATTTGTTCTATATACATAACAATGACATAAAAGCAACTCGCATATACACATATGATCACATAGTAGCACATTGCAGTAACCAATAATGTAGGCCAGTGGTACTAGGTATCGTAAGGTCAATAAAGAAGCAAAATTTGGTCAAGATGGAAAATAAACTATATGTTAAAAACATGGCTGCATCCAATAAGCTCAACGTGAATTATGGATTTGCTCCACTTCTTCAGGAGCGGACACATAACATATCTGCAAAAAACAAAGGGTACCAATATGGTCTAATGTATGAACCCAATTAATGGGAAAGAAGTAAGGATGGAGAAAAATGAATATCCACCCTATAGTACTTACATATCGGTTAAGGTTAAAAACATGCGAGATTCGACTACGCAACTTCTCAAACACTCGGCAGGTATGGAAGTGGCAGAGGGTCTAGAGGCGTTACGGTTTAGCAACCAAATAAGCTTTACCCTACCTACACTCTGATGCAAAAAGTTTGGGCTAAAACTAGGATGCTGCAGAAAATTGCAGGATTTACTAGGTTCAGTCCTATCTGGGACAACGACCAGTATCAGGAATTGGTGAAGTTGAGGTGTGGAGCTATATGGAAATGATATGGCATTACACATATGTGCATTACACATATATCTCATATTTTCACAGATGGGCGACTGAGGTCCTTTTTGGATCTTCAGGCTGCCTTCTCACTTCCATCATCTATGTACTTTTATTACCTACAGCTTCACCATGTGGTTCATGCACAGCTCGATGTGGAGGCATGGATGATGGACCCTGCTCCCATATTTACTTTCATGGGATTTTATGAGATCACTGCATACAAAGGGTTTATTTCCTCAAGCTATGCGATGATTCTAAATCTTGTCTTACCAGAATCCAACCTTAGAGCAGTAAAGCAATGCGAGGATGATATGGGTGCCTCCGAGGAGGACCAATGGGGGGAGGCTTTGCAGTCAGTTACACATTGTTCCCTGAATGTAGCCCAATACCTTTTACAACTGTATATCGTTTTAAAGGTTCATTACACACCTGCCAAACTAGCCCGAATGGGTTTGCAGACAGCACCTACGTGTACTAGATGTTGCAGAGATCACGGGGACTGGATCCACATGTTGTGGAGATATCCTAAGCTCCATAGGTACTGGATATCTGTCGTTAACACGCTTAACCAAGTATTCCAGATAAAACTCTCCGAAGATCCCAAATGCTGTATATTGGGGATACTAGATACCATACAGATAGAGGAGGTCCCTAGACAAGCCATAGAGAGAGCACTCTTTCAGGCTAGATTAACAATACTAAAACACTGGAAGTCTACTGAACCCCATACAGTAAGAGAATGGCTGGACCGGATAGGAGATACCCTCAGATTTGAGAAATTGATATACCAACACAGTGGAACTGGTGGCAAGTTCGACAGACTGTGGGCACCGTGGTTGAATATGCTGGGCCTGGCCCTGATGGATCTGATCATGGACAGCTTGCTCTTGTAGGGAAACTAGAA
The DNA here is from genome assembly GCA_018402905.1 of Glandirana rugosa. Lineage (NCBI taxonomy): Eukaryota > Metazoa > Chordata > Amphibia > Anura > Ranidae > Glandirana > Glandirana rugosa. The sequence goes on from BLSH010093681.1 coordinate 498,886, forward strand.
CCTGTGAAGGGCAGAAGTCACAGACCCGGTATGGGCTCATTAGCCCGCTTTCTGTTCCAGATTGAACCTCAGAGTCTTTATTGTATAAGTTGAGATAACTCAGAGTTTTTTGTATAAGCTTTATTATGTGACCACCATAGATGTATACTTGATGATGTGATGCTTTGTGGATATATATGTCTTATTTTTGTGGATTAATAAAAACCTTTTTGTTGAGAAAAAAAAGGTTAAAAACATGCGGTACTGCAAACACAGGGCCACTAGGAATGTCTACCCTGGGAGGAGCTGTTGTGATGGAGACCCACGGAGAAGTCGGGTGCACAAACACACATCCAGGGGAGAGAGAGTCTCCATGTTGTTTGCAATAATAGTGCAGAAAAGTAACTCCAACCATACCTATAGGATACCATATATATAAGGATATTCCTTTTTCTCCACCCTTGCTTCTTTCCTATTAATTGGGTTCATACATTAGACAATATTGGTACCCTTTGTTTCTTGCAGATGTTATGCGTCTGCTCCTGAAAAAGTGGACGAATCCACAAAACGTGTCAAGCTTATTGGATGCAGCCACATCTTTAACATATAGTTTATTTTCCATCTTGACCAAATTTTGCTTCTTTATTGACCTTACGATATCTAGTACTACTGGCCTACATTACCGGTTACTGCAATGTGCTACTATGTGATCTACAGTATGTATATATATGAATTGCTTTTATGTCATTGTTACGTATATATATGAAATTATTAATACCTAATTATGTATAAACTGCAATGTGCTATGTCATGAGTTGATGACAATAAACATGTCAATATATTTTTTTTCTAAGCTACGTGTCACCTGCCTCATCTGAAGTCCCATAACCGCCCCTCTTTTCTCCAGATTTAGGGATGGAGGTGTATGTAGACATGCACTTCATTTAAAGTCCTAAAAACCCTTCTTTTTAAATGTTACAATAAACATTTTTGAAAAATTAAAGATGTGACAAAGGTGCGGCTTTTGAAACTTTTTTTGTGGTTTCTAATGGTATAGCTGTTTAGGTTAACATACATTACTTGACAGTGACTCTCTCTTTAGTTGGGCTGCTAATAAGCACATTAGCTTATCCGTTTCTAAACCAGATAGCTATTAGCTGCTGAGGAGGAAGAGTGGTCATGCAAAGTTCCCGTTCCTGTACTCATAGTACCGGCACTTTGTCCAAGTAACTCCTTAATGAATTGTGTATGCCCTCTGCGCCTTCATTTAGTATCAGCTCTTCACAAGTTTTCAAATTTGAACCCAAAAGTCTTTCTCTATGCTAAGATGAAAAAGCACTCATGAACACAAAAACAGAAGCTTGTAGATCAGCTTAACAGATGTAAAATATCCTGAACAGATTTAAAAAAGTTGCTGTCTAAAGACTGCTTATGTTGCTCCAGTGTTTGTTGTGAGACATGGCAACCAAGCATATGCTGCCTGGTATACTGTCATTTCTGTACCTTTAGGCAGGGCCTCCATCAGAAATTTTGGGGCTCCTTACACAGCTTTAGACCTGGGCCTAATGCTGATCTGACCACCAACATTCCCCAGGGCCTGCCCACTGGCCAGGGGTGTATACATGTTGCAGCCGCAGTAGGAATTATACACTCTGTCACACTTACCAGCTGTAGCCTGCCAAGCATGACCCATTAAAGTGAAGTGAGGTGTGCAATGCATGCTAGTGTGGGATCCAAGGGGTTAAAAAAAATAGTGCACAGGCAGCACAGCCTCACCCGATGCTTACAATAAGACCTCTTGGAGGTCCCAAACATTGACCATTTGTGGTCCAGAGGGCCCTCTCCATGTGACCCAAGTTTGGTATTTTTATCGGCTATGGTTCAGGAGAACTGTGTCCCCAAACCAGGTGCCCCCCTCCCATAGACTCCAATGTTAATTCCGAAATTCCCCAAAGAACTGCAGATCAATGACTGGTCATTTTGGGGACCCGGTACAGCCGAACCATAGGTGCTGGAGGTCCCAAACTTGGATCAGTTGTGGTCCAGGGGGCCCTCTCATTGTGACCCAAGTTTGGTATTTTTATCGCCTATGTTTCGGAGAACGGTGTTCCCAAACTGGGTGCCCCCTTCCCATAGACTCCAATGTTAAGTCCGAAATTCACTTGACAATTGCCGGTCAATGACTGGTCACTTTGAGGACCCGATACGGCTGCACCTAAGGTGCTGGAGGTCCCAAACGTGGACCAGTTGTGGTCCAGAGGGCCCTCTCCATGTGACCCAAGCTTGGTATTTTTATCGGCTATGGTTCGGGAAAACAGTGTCCCCAAACTGGGTGCCTCCTCCCATAGACTCCAATGTTAATTCCGAAATTCACCCGAGAATTGCAGATCAATGACTGGTCACTTTGAGGACCCGGTACAGCCGAACCATAGCATAGGTGCTGGAGGGTCGAACCTTGGATCAGTTGTGGTCCAGGGGGCCCTCTCATTGTGACCCAAGTTTGGTATTTTTATCGCCTATGTTTCGGGGTAATGGTGTTCCCAAACTGGGTGCCCCCTTCCCATAGACTCCAATGTTAAGTCCGAAATTCACCCGACAATGGCTGGTCAATGACTGGTCAATTTGAGGACCCGGTACGGCCGCACCATAGGTGCTGGAGGTTCCAAACATGGACCAGTTATTGCCCAGGGGGCCCTCTCTATGTGACCCATGTTTGGTATTTTTATCGGCTATGGTTCGGGAGAACGGTGTCCCCAAACTGGGTGTCCCCCTCACATAGACTCCAATGTTAAAGACTACTAAAGTCTTTGTTGTAAGGGCCCCTTGAGACACTGGGGCTCCTTACAACAGTACTGCCTGTAGCCCCCTGATGGCGGCCCTGCCTTTAGGGGTGGTCCTGACTGAATTTGTTAAACCCTGGGGTGTCCAGGATGGGAGCGCAGAAAGGTAGAAGCGTTGAATGTGGGAGTGTAAGTTTGGACCTATGTTAAAGCAGGCAGGAGTATGCAAGAGTAAATGTTTGATTTGATTGCATAAGTGAGCATGATGTGTTCTGGGCACAGTGATGGACATTCTCTGTAGGTGACTACCTCTGGTTTACAGAGACTTCCTATGTGAAATAATTTACTATAAAATGTTCCACTAATGCCTCTGGGTATAATTATGTGATTATTGAGTTACTGTTATAGTAATTGTAATGGTATTTTTACTCCACCCACAAATATGCTTCTTGAATGTATCTTTCACTCTAATATGCAAATGAAAAACTGTGTCTGCCCCCCTCCCCCAGCCTAAGTTGGACACCAGTCACATATTGTGCAAAAGATACTAGCAGGTCAATATTTGTTGAAATTCCATGCATGTTTATGTGTTTTTTTGGGCATTCCCTATATAAATACAAAATGGATTGTGAAAGTGAGCACTTTGGCACATGCTGATGGGACAAACCATTTATGCAGTCATGTAAAACTTAGTGAGCAACCCAGTGACTAAATAGCGTAGCAAATACTTTATTTATATTCCAGTAGGGGTAAAAGCCTTTACTCGCTGAAATGCAGCAGCAGCAGCTTTATGTGTACTGGAGCTTTTGCTCCTACTATAATATAAATAAAAGATTTGCTACACTGTTTAGTCACCGGGTTGCTACTTGTCTGCTAATACACACGGCTAGTGGAGGCCAGGTGTTGAGAGCTGGTGCAAATTGTTCCTCCTGTCAGGAATTTAAGGGTTGAAAAATTATTATAAAATAAGTTATTTAGTTCGGTCTTCTGCTACTAGATACACTATATTACCAAAAGTAATGGGACGCATGTCTTTACATGAACTTTAATGGCATCCCAGTCTTAGTCCGTAGGGTTTGCAGCTTTAACAGCTTCAACTCTTCTGGGAAGGTTGTCCACAAGGTTTAGGAGTGTGTGTATGGGAATATTTGACCATTCTTGCAGAAGCGCATTTGGAAAGTCAGGCACCGATGTGTACGAGAAAGCCTGGCTCGCAGTCTGTGCTCTAAATCATCCAAAAGGTGTTTTATCGGGTTGAAGTCAGGACTCTGTGCAGGCCAGTCTAGTTCCTCCACCTCAAACTCACTCATCCATGTCTTTGTGGGCCTTACTTGTGCACTGGTGTACAGTCATGTTGGAACAGGAAGGGGCCATCCCCAAACTGTTCCCACAAAGTTGGGAGCGTGAAATTGTCCAAAATATGGTATGCTGACACCTTAAGAGTTCACTTCACTGGAACTAAGGGGCCAAGCCCAGCCCCTGAAACCCCAACCCCTGAAAAACAACCCCACACCATATTCCCCCCTCCACCAAATTATTTGGACCAATACACAAAGGTCCATAAAGACATTGATGAGCGAGTTTGGGATGGAGGAACTTGAATGGCCTGCACAGAGTCCTAACTTCAACCCAATAGAACACCTTTGAGATGAATTAGAGCAGAGACTGTGAGCCAGGCCTTCTCGTCCACATCAGCGCCTGACCTCACAAATGCGCATCTGGAAGCATGGTCAAACATTCACACTCCATAGACACACTCATAAACATTGTGGACAACCTTCCCAGAAGAGTTGAAGCTGTTATAGCTGCAAAGGGTGGTCCAACTCAGTATTGAGCCCTACAAATTAAGACTGGGATGCCATTAAAGCGGTTGTATACCGCTGGCCGTTTTTTTCTTTTCTTTAAAATGCAGCTGTTCCAGCGCTGCGATGTTAGCGCTGCAGCCGTTTCCATTTTCACCCGTCTTCCTTCTGGGTTCAGGGGCTCCAGTTCTGTGACTGGCCAGAACCACGATGAAGTCACTCCTGCGCATTCGTGCAGGAGCCGCCGTTCTTGGCACAGGGCACAGAAGGAACGGCACCGGTTGCCGTTCCTTCAGAGCGCACATGCCAGTGATGTCACTGGCTGCATTTAATGTAAATATCTCCTAAACGATAAATGTTTTGGAGATATTTACACTAACTATAGGTAAGCCTTATTATAGGTTTACCTATAAGTAAATGTCAGCGGAGGAAGTTTACGTCCTCTTTAAAGTTCATGTGCGTGTAAAGGCCCAATACTTTTGGTAATATAGTGTATAGTTCAGAACAGATACAGTATGTAATTGCAACTTATATCTTTTTTTTCTCTCTATATGAACTCATATCATTTATTCTACATGACAGAATTTTTTTCTGGATTACAGTGGTAGGTCATAATGTCTGGACAAGTGACTCATCAAATCCCTCTGTTTCAATGATAATGTCCTTTATCCATGAAATATAATTTGACACTCTTGTATATACACCATATTTTCCTTCTGCTGCACAGCCTTCTCCCCAGCTCACAACCCCCACCAAGTACCAGGAATTGCGGTATAATACAGCAAATGGACCTCCGCTGTCCCCTTTACAGGCATCTTTGGCTTCAGTGCTGTATCCAGCACAGAACATGTTTCCCGTTAACACATTTTCAGTGGATGCCGTGCAGGCCTCTTGGCTGACGACAGGTAGCCTGACCTTTAGTAAGAAACGACTAGCACGTCCTAGATAGCGTGTAGATCCCCAGCCACTTACTTGCCCTACCTCCCCTTCCTGCGTTAGTAAACGCCCAAGGTTAGGACTAGGCAAGCAGATGGGTCGTGAGTATTCACCAAAGACAGCTGAGTTCTGTAAGTAAAGAAGTGCAATGTCATGATCATAATATTCTCCTAGGTAATATGGATGGGAGAAAACTTGTAAGACGAGAATCTTCTGTTCGTCTCTATCCCGCAGATTTTTGTCATAATCACCTAAAAATTAGGTAAAAGTAAAGTTAGAGAAAAGATAAATATCAGAGAAGATAATTTTCTCTTACCATCCTTACAGTATAAAAACGTAGAGCAAATGAATTGTAAATGGCCAGATAAAAGCAAATGAAGCAACATATTTAATCATCACTTGTGATGGCAGGGGTATGTTGGTGTTTAGAAGCAGTGTTGGAAGAAGTCATAACTGCAAACAGATTTTATACATAGTGGAAAACCACTGCACAACTGCAGACTGTTGAACAATGTCCCTTCACACTTGCACTGCATGTATTTGTCTGAATATACATTAGTAACATCTTGGAGTTCTTGCAGTGTGGCGATTTGAGCAAGAAGAAGCAGATATCTGGTTTAGGTTTGGTTTCTGTTCCACAGTAAGTAGAAAAAGTTGGACATGGATGTTATTGCCCTCTAGGAAGCCATTTTTTTACCGGATCACAGCATATGTGAACTACACTGCCCAGTCTTCCAGTAAGTAGTCTTGTTCGACTGGATTGAAATATCTATCTATATACTTTTATATTACTCTTGCATGAGGGCTTTGAGAAAATACAGTTGGGAAAGTAGTTATGAAGTGGATGTTCACTTTGCAAAGTGAGCATTAGTGAAATAGTCTTCACTTTGAACACCCAATCATGTGCTAGCAAGACAAGTGTATTTAAATTTTCATTTCACCTGGTTGGGTATCCCACACGGGTTCATCTTATTGAAAAATGTTCAATGTGACAGATCCAACTGGGACAGGGGCTTTTGTAGGGGACTGCAGGGTAGCCTCTTGCGTACTGACTATGGGCCCTTGCATTTGAGGGAGTTAGAAGCATTCAGGAAGATGTCCTGTCATATAATGCAAGATGATGTTATCACATTTGACATGATTGTATCTTCTAACTTGGAACTCAGTGAGAAGATAGATGTGAAATAAAAGCTGGTT
>BLSH010093681.1:513971-547203 GCA_018402905.1 Glandirana rugosa
ATGGCGCATAAAGGCTTTAATAGCGTCAAGGGTTTAGTTGCACTTAAAGGCTTAATGGCGTTAACTGCTTAATGGCGCTAAACCTTTTTGCTCTTAAGCCTTTAACTTTTAAGCCTTAAGCAGGCTTTTTAAACTATTTAAGCCATTTTTGGGAATTGTCTACAACAGGTGTTCAGCCCTTCTTCCATTTGTGCACCTAAGTATGGCTTCTCACAAGCCAGCTACTTTGAGCTTCACTAGAAAAGTGGTGCGGATGTCCTAGAGAGTGACCTGGATTCTTAAGTCTCTAGTTCCACAAATGTTTCCCATCTATTAGAGACAACTTAGTCCCCCTGAAGAAGACTAATAGGCTTGTGCAATTAGTTTTGTTCCGAATTTCACTTTTACCGAATGTTGCAGAATTCGGGAATTCGGACGAATTCCGAATTTTCAATTTCCGAATTCTCGTTTTTCCAAATCGCGGTAATTCGTCAATTGCGGTAATTCGGAAATTCACGTTGATTTGGGAACTGCGATAATTTCGGAAATACGCGGTAATTCTGTAATTGCGGTAATTCGGAAATTCGGCAATCGGAACAGCCGAAAATCTAAAATTCGGAATTCAGAAATTTGGAAATTCGAAAATAACATCTGAAATAATAACTAACTAATAACTATTAAATTATAGGCATTGGAATTTCCTTGAAAGTTTGGCTGTTAGTGAACTTAAATATGAAATTTATCACTAATAGCCATATTTTCAAGAAAAGTCCGATACCTATAATTTAATAGTTTTTTATTATTATTTCAAATGTTCTTTCTTATTTCTGAATTTGTGATTACATACAATATACACACAATATACATACAATATACACACAGTATACACACACACAGTATACACACACACATACATACAGTATGCACATATACAGTCACATACTGCGAAACTTGGAAATAAGGAAGAACATTTGAAATAATAATAAATAAATATTAAATTATAGGTATTGGAATTTCCTTGAAAGTTTGGCTGTTAGTGAACTTAAATATGAAATTTATCACTAACAGCCATATTGTCAAGGAAATTCCAATACCTATAATTTAATAGTTATTATTTCAAATGTTCTTAGTTATTTTTGAATTTTTGGACTTACAAATTTTGGATTTTCAGCTGTTCCGATTGCCGAATTTCCAAATTACCGCAATTGCCGAATTACCACAAATTTCCGAATTACCGCAATTGCCGAATTACCACAAAGTTCAAAATTACCACAATTATCCAAATTTCAGATTTACAAATTTTTTAATTTTCGAATTTCCGGATTCCAAATTTTTTGAATTTCCGAAAAATAGAAAAACGAAAAACAAATTTTTCAGCCATGCACAAGTCTAAAGACTACGACTCTTTTTGGTCAAAACGCGTTGGGGCACATATTTGGGGCAGTACTACTGTAATGTGATAAATATATGAAGCAGCACTGTGAAAACACAAAAATAAATCAATACAATGACATCAAACTTATTCAATTCAATTCAATTTGGGAATTGCACTAAGAAAATTGTTGAGCAATAGGTTTAAAAACTTGCATATAGCAATAAAAGCAGATAAAAACAGATACAATGGCTCTCCCAAAAGACAGCAGGCTGTGTGACTGCACCAAACTCGCCAGTCAGCAAGCGTGCGTGATGACAAAGGGTGCAAAATATGTGCCAAGCATGGCCAATTTATTTATGGCCAAATGGGAGGAGGATGATGTATTCTGGGGTAGGTACATAGACGACATGGAAATTTAAAATTAGTCTGATTTTTTTATTTTTTATTCTTTCCAAATGATCCTAATTTGAGCCCAAAAAATGTCATGTGTACCAACATCAGAAACAAAAATGTAATTCCCAAAAATTAGAGGGTAACATTACTATTCTATACTCACACAGCAAGAACCACCAAATATCTCAGAATAAATCAGAACAATAACTCCTGACTAATGTAATTCCTATATATTTTCCATTTCTGTTTTCCAGGAATTCCATATATTCCACATGTAGCAGCCCCATGGCTCACAAGGTAGCAATTTTGCTTACCATTGCTGAGGTCCTGAGTTTGAATCCCAAACATGCCTCTTCATGTAGATATGTTGTTTGTTCTCTCTATGTTGTTAAACATAACTCCTGACTCAGGGCCTTACCTAAATTATGTCTAAATGTAATATGTATGTGTAGGAGGGTTCCACCACCAATGCAAATCTTGGCAGATACACTAGCTAGGCAGAAGTATTGGGACGCCTGCCTTTACACACACAAGAACTTTAATGGCATCCCAGTCTTAGTCCGTAGTTGTCCCACCCTTTGCAGCTATAACAGCTTCAACTCTTCTGGGAATGCTGTCCACAAGGTTTAGGAGTGTCTATGGGAATGTTTGACCATTCTTCCAGAAGCACATTTGTGAGGTCAGGCACTGATGTGGATGAGAAGGCCTGGCTCGCAGTCTCCGCTCTAATTCAGCCAAAATGTGTTCTATTGGGTTGATGTCAGGACTCTGTGCAGGCCAGCCAAGTTCCCCCACCCCAAACGTGCTCATCCATGTCGTTATGGACCTTGCTTTGTGCACTGGTGCGCAGTCATTTTGGAACATGAAGGGTCCATCCCCAAACTGTTCTTACAAAGTTGGGAGCATGAAATTGTCCCAAATGTCTTGGTATGCTGACGCCTTAAGAGTTCCCTTCACTGGAACTAATGGGCCAAGCCCAATCCCTGAAATACAACCCCACACCATAATCCCCACTCCAACAAATTATTTGGACCAGCACACAAAGCAAGCTCCATAAAGACATGGATGAGCAAGTTTGGGGGGGGGGGACATGACTGGCCTGCACAGAGTCCTGACCTCAACCCGATAGAACACCTTTGGGATGAATTAGAGCCTGACCTCACAAATGGGCTTCTGGAAGAATGGTCAAACATTCCCATAGACACACCCCTAAACCTTGTGGGCAGCCTTCCAAGAAGAGTTTAAGCTGTTATAGCTGCAAAGGGTAGCCCAACGCTATACTGAACCCTGGGCTGCCATTATAGTTCATGTGTGTGTAAAGGCAGGTGTCCCAATACTTAGGACAATATATTCTATATTGCTTGTGACACTGAGCATGGCTATGGACTTAGGGCTGGGTCACACCACAGAGATGCACAGGACATGTGTGAGGCTGCTCACTAGCTAAGTGGCTAGCAAATCCGCCTAACGGCACAGTGGTTGCTGGTTCAGATCCCCGACATGCTAATGCTTGTGTTGAAGTTTATATGTTCCCCCTATGTGGGTTTCTCACCACAATCCAAAGACGGGCTGGCATTTTATTTGTCTCCTGTCCAAATAGCCTGTAATGTAAGCAAGTTATTTTTGGACTTTAAATTGGAAGCTCATGGCAGCTATGGACTGATGTTAATGTTTGTTAGCACTAATCATGCCCAGGGACTTGGACATTTCAAATTGCAGGGTTTACACTGCACAGGTACATCTGGTTAGAAAACTGTTGCTTGGATTATGTGCATGCATATGGACTTAGAATTTTGGCCTGGAGTTATAGATTTGATGCACATAGCCAAGGGCTAACACAGCAAGTATTTAGTGTTGCTGCTCCTCAGGTGTAATGAATTTGAAGAGACACATTGAAAGATACTGGTGGGCATGTACTTCTATTGGGCGTGTGTCAGTGTGCTAACAATACAGCCTATATTATATAAAGGACTTCAGTAGGGGGGGGGGGTTGGTTTGACCTGACAACAGGCCAGGTTTTTTGCTGTGGTTTTTGTGGGATAAGGAATGATATTGTGCGTAATGACAAATGCCTCACTAGAGCTGTTTGCTGAAATTATTGTGCATTTTGACCATCAAAAGTGGGTTTATGTGACCATGCTGTCAGCTTTGTGTGTGAATTGTTCCTATCTGACCATGCATTCTTCCAGGAGAAAGTACTGACCAATGTATGTGTGTAGAATGTGTGTGGGGGGTGTTATTGTTTGAATATGTGCTTTTTTAATATTGTGTTGTAATGCTTTGTTGGAATGACTGTTAAGTATGTTTCTATAATTTTGCAGCTAAAAATGAGATGTGGGTGGGTGTTGAGTAGTTTTTCTTTGGAATGTGTGGGCTGTTATACACTGTGAAAGTAAAGCTGTGTCCACTGTAAGGTTTAGGCCAATTTTAGATTGTAAGCTCCTATGAGCAGGGCCCTTAGAACCCAATTTCTAACGGTTTTGCTAAATGTAGCACCATATATACTGTAGAATACTTTAATGCCAGTAAATATGTACATAATTGTGTTTCTGCTGGCAAAATAAAAGAACATTATTGAGCTCTTGTTTATAGTTTTTCTCTTGTTTCTTCTTACTTTTTAATTAGTTTTGGGAGGTGGTGGTTCGGGTAAGTGGATTATCTTCCTTAGGGCCAGTTCACACTGCTGCGGTGTCTGAGATCGGATGTGATTCGCACCGCAGTGCAAATCACATGTGATCTCTGTGCTATGCAAATTCAGCCATACAGGTAGTATGGCTGAAGTTGCATCGCATTTGGACCAAACTAGCACAGGACCCTTTTTTGGTTCCGCAGCAGAATCGGATCGCATGGGTTTGAACACCCATGAGATCAAATTCATGTCCAAATTTGCAGTTCGCAGTGCGATGTGCAAATTGATTTGAGCGTGTCATTAGCTTTCTATTGACACTCCCAGCAGTTTGCATATGGCAGTGTGAACTGCCTGTGAGTCTGGTGCGATGCGGGAAAGCACAGGTGTTATATTGTCAAGGGCGGGGCCACCCAGTGACATAACCAGATTACTCCGCACCCTTCTGATGTCACAAGCCAGCACGTGACGTCAGAGGGGGCGGGTCCACCGGGTTACATACCCAGGTGACCTCGTCCTGGCGTAGAAAAGAACTGTCAAAGCGCACAGAGCGTATACAGTGGGAACCCTCCCATCGAGCATTTACATTATGTACTATTTTTGGGTCTGTCGGGCACCATTATTGACCATGAATGTACATTATGGAACACTTTTTGAACATTTTTGACATAAAAGATTGGACAAAGGATGTCCCTTGGGTTTTTTACGTTTTGAAAATTTTTGTGTGAATGGGTAGGGGTAAAATGTACCCCATACTCATTCACGAAAGGGGGAATGGGATCTGGGGGCCCCCTTTTTAAAAGGGGCTCCCAGATTCCGATAAGCCCCCCACCCGCAGACCCCGACAACCACCGGCCAGGGTTGTCGGGAAGAGGCTCTTGTCCTCATCAGCATGGGGACAAGGTGCTTTGGTGTGGGGGGCACAGGGCTCCCAATGCTCCACAGCACCCACCCCCCCATGTTGAGGGTGTGTGGCCTGGTACGGTTCAGGAGGGGGGGGGGCGCACGCTTGTCCCCTGTCAGGAATAGTCCCTCCAGCGGGTGGCGCTGCGGCTCGGGGTTTCTTTGGCTGCAATTCCAGTATCCACCAGCGAGTGTCTCCCAGCAATCAGAGGCCCATGAGTCACCACCTGATGCTCGTTACAGGAAGGATATTTAAACCCTGACTGCCATATGCATGATGCCTTGGTGTTTTGTCTCCATGTGCCTCTGAATCCTGTAGCCTGCAATCCGGAAATCCTGTATCCTGTATCCGCTCTGGGACCCCTGTCTGCAGCCTGATCTTCCCCCCGTGTTCTCCAGCATCTGCTCCCTGTGCCTGTCCTGTCCTGCTCCCTGCCCCCTCTGCTGATCTCCCGTGTATGACCCTGGCCTGGCTCCGTTTACGGTTTGGACTTTCCCCTTTACCTATTTAGGCAGTTTCACTACTTTTTGTTATTTAGTTACATTTCATGGTTTGTTATATTAGATGTGCGTTTTGATCACCATTTACCTTTCTTTTAATAAATCACTTTATTCACTTTACGTTGTGTCTGGTATTCTCTGTGCAGTTCACACATTTCTGGTCACACCAGTTCCTGACATCCCCATCCTGTTCGGCCAGGTTGCATGCTCAGATAAGGGTCTGGTATGGATTTTGGGGGGACCCCCCACTCCATTTTTTTTTTAGTTTTGGTGCGGGGAACCCCTTAAAATCCAGACCAGACCTAAAGGGTCTGGTATGGATGGAGGGGGGGAACCCACGCCGTATTTTTGTCTGGATTTTTGATTAGCTGGATTTTTGAATTCCACACCATAATATTGAATAATTAAATACAATTGCATGCATTTGAAAAGTTAAAAATTAGGGAATCAACCAAAATGATGTGCATTGGAGGTGATACCATCAGTGAGACTCAAACCAAAACTGTCAAGTTTTGAGTGTAGGGCAACATACCACTACGCCACAGAACTGGCCACACTCATACATGGAAAATACAATTACTAATGTTGGATTCTTTTCATTCTATACAATAATGTATTGCATTTAAGGAAATAATATTATGTTAACAACCATGCTCATGTGCCTGACAGCCGAATGTAAAAAAAAAAAAGCCAAAAAAACTGCATGGGGTCCCCCCCAGGTCCATACCAGGCCCTTCGGATCTAGTATAGATTCGGAGGGGACACCCCCCATGACAAAATTTTTTAAAAAATGGTGTGGGGTTCCCCCTAAAATCCATACCAGACCCTTCAGGTCTGGTATGGGTTTTAAGGGGAACCCCGCTCCAAAATGTAAAAAATAAATGGCGTGGGGTCTCCCCAAAATCCATACCAGACCCTTATCCGAGCACGTGGCTGGAGGTTGTCGGGGTCTGCGGGCGGGCTGCTTATCAGAATGTGGAAGCCCCCCCTTTAAACAAGGGGGCCCCCAGATCCCGCCCCCCCATGTGAATGAGTATGGGGTACATTGTAACCCTACCCATTCACCAAAAAAGCTATGAAAATGTAAAAAAAAAACAAGAGCTAGTTTTTGACAATTTCTTTATTGCAAAATAGCTCTCAGGTGTCTTCTTTCCGGTGTCTTCTCTCCTGCCGCCATCTTCTCCCGGTTCTCTCTTCTTCCTCACCGCCATCTTCTGTCGCCCTCTTCACCTGTCGTTGTCACTCCTGCCACCATCTTCTCCTGCTGCCGCCTTCTGTTGCTGGCGTCTTCCTCCGCTGTATTCTTCCGTGCCACCTTCTTCCTTCATTGTGCTGTCTCCCGCTGTCTCCTAAATAGCCATGAGGAGTGGCCATCCGATGACGTCACCCAGAGAGCCCGCCTCCTTGTGATGTCACAAGGCTACATAACAGCTATCAGACAGGAAGAAGACAGTGGCGGCAAGGAAGAAGACAGCTGAAGGAGAAGGCGGCGAGAGAGACAGCGGCAGGAGAAGATGGCGGGGACCAAAGGCGGCAACAGAAGATGGCGGCGAGGAAGAAGAGAGAACAGGCAGAAGATGGCGGCGGAAAGAGGACACAGAGAAGTAGACACCTAAGAGCTATTTTACAATAAAGGACTTGTCAAAAACCGGCTCTTGTTTTTTTACTTTTCACAGCTTTTTTGGTGAATGGGTAGGGGTACGATGTCCGATACGCCCCCTCGCCAGCAAGACCCCCAAAACCACCGGCCAGGGTTGTCGGAAGAGGCCCTTGTCCCCAACAACATGGGGACAAGGTGCTTTGGGGGGACCCTAAAGAACCCACCCCATGTTGAGGGCATGTGGCCTGGTATGGTTTAGGAGGGGGAGGGCCGCTCGCTCGCCCCCTCTATCCTGATCTGCCAGGATGCATGCTTGGATAAGGGTCTGGTATGGATTTTTTTTTAATTTTGGCGCGGGGTTCCCCTTAAAAATCCAGACCTGAAGGGCCTGGTATGGATTTTGGGAGGGAACCCACATCATTTTTTTTAATCTTGCACAGGGTTCCCCTAAAAATCCATACCAGACCTGAAGGGCCTGGTATGGATTTTGGGGGGGACCCCCACATCATTTTTTTTTAAATTTTGGGGCAGGGTTCCCCTTAAAATACATACCAGACCTGAAAGGCCTGGTATGGGCTGGGGTGGGGGGACCCTATGCAATTTTTTTCTGTGATTTTTTTTATCTATATTGCCGGGCACCAGCAATACATTACAGCCGCGAACAAGTTTAAATTACTTTTTTACTTCAGAAATGTTATTTTGCTGTGACGCTGTTCTAAATATCGCACAGATGCGCCAATTTACAGGCAGACTAAGGGGACCCCCCAGGCACAATATTTAAAGGAATATTTCATTTTTATTTTTTCACTTTAATCATTATTAAAACCACTGCTCCTTTAAAAACGATCATTTTAAAAACGTTTCTTTCTATTGAGAAATGTCCCCTAGGGCAGTACCCTTTATGGTAATGAACTTGCATACAATCTTTAAATGGAGGAATTTGGAATTTGCAGGTTCGAATCCCATTGACAGCCACTGTTCCTAATATGTGAGCAGACAGGCATCTTCCCCAGCAATAGCGGTTGGTTCTGTTTGTGTGTTTCTCAAAGTTGAAATTTTAATTGCCCTTAATTTTGCAGGAGCACATTTTGGCGCTATAGTAAATTACCCCCTTGTGTCACCTGGTGGTGGAAGCACTACGAATTGTAATTGCGGGGACACTGGTGGGGCAAGTGAATCATGGATGTTTTGTTTCCTTTGGACTTTCTTATTTCACCTATATTTTTCCTTTTCATACATTTCAATTTTGTCTAATATTTTATTTGCTGCAAAAAAAAAAAAACCCTGGGAGAATTTTTACATTGTTTACAATTTAATTGGGGTGTGCAGCCTCTCCAACTACATGTGTTTTCCCATATTATTATTATATTATTATTATACATGAGTTATATAACGCCAACAGTTTGCGCAGCACTTTACAATGTAGAGGGGGGACAGCACAATTACAAAACAATTCAATACAGAACAGGGACAGGAAGGCCCTGCTCGTGGAGCTTACATTCAAAACAACATAACATTTGCCAAAACTGAACAGATTCCACTTACCTTTATAGTGATACCAAAACTCTGTCTACAAAGCATAAGAAAAGAGACATGTCAGAAAGGGAAAATAAAATACAATAGCACATAAATCAAAAGAGAAGGCTTTACTTTACATTATTAAGGAGGCACTGTTATCATTTTTGACACTATGGGACCTTGGTAGTAATTTGTATACAAAACAAGCACTTACTTTTGCACACCTTCCTTTTCAAAATATGCTATTAAATTTGCCCTGCTATTTAAGGCTGCCTCAAACATTGTGGAGACCCCTTCTACCAGCTGCTGCTACCCCCTACACTGATGTGATCACTGTTGTTTTTTTTTTACAATATCAGTGGACAGGCACACTGTATGCAGCTGCAGTGAGTAATCACAAATGTCATTTCATGAATGAATAATCAATAACAGCTGTCAAGATTACTACAGCCGTAGTAAGAAATTGTTGGGTTGTATATGCCCCTTGGCTTCTTATATTTCTTAAGGACCCTAATTTAGGTCCAGGTCACACCACATTCAGTCCAGTGCGTTTTTTTCTGCATGAAAAACACATGGAAAGTAGGTTATATGGTTTCCAATGAAATAGTTCACACCAATGCAGTCAGTTCCAGGGCTTTCCAGTTTCAGAAAAAAAAGTAGAACATGCTGCATTTTTTCTGCACTGAACTGTACCGTAACGCAGTAAAACGCATCAAAAACGCAATGGAGTACACCTAAATGCACCAGAAAGCAATGGAACACATAGGTCTCTATTTAAGGTGAAGAAAAAAAAAAGAGGAGGAAAAAATGCATTGGAAATCTTCAAAAAGGCGCATGCAGAAATTCATCAGGAATGCATCCGGACTGCGTTTCAATGATATGAACTGGCCCTCACAGTTCACATCAACGTGTTCCTTCAGAAATCATGTTAAAATACATGTCTTGCGTTTCTGCAAAAAGCTTTAAAAATGCATTGTTGTGAACCGAGCCTTAATCCCTGGGAGGTTAAGGATATTATTTATTGTGCCATTGTTAATGTATTTGAGTCATCAGCTTTACTCATTTTTATGAGTATGAGAATGAAATGTAGCTACCCAGCCCTAAAAAGAGATGACTATCTAATTTATTGTTGCTGGTTGGCATTTGGTCTTCCCCTAAACCCAGTGTTGCTGTTGTTACTCCCTGCTGCCAGTGGGTGTCAATAGAGTGAGATGCCACAGTAATACTCTATTAATATTTATGTTACCCCTGGTCAACCAGTAGGAGGTTTATTGCTACAGGTGCATGCTGGTGGGGGGTGGGGCATAAATATTTGGGTACTTTTTGCCTGTACTGAGGTCTATGGATGGAGTCGGAGAGTTTGCAAGCAAGTAAGGATGTTCTGAATTTCCTACCACTCCCTCTCCCATGTGTTACTGTGAGGAACGAAATCTCAAGTTCTTAAAGTGACTGGTGCCCAGTTATAACACATCTTCCTCCTTTCAGGCATGGACTGGGAAAATACTGGCCCACCCTTTCTCTGGGGGTACCTGACATGCCTCCAAAGGTCAGGATGGGGGGACACTACAGAAGTATTTTTGGATCTGTGTGACCTACATACATTAATGTTTTTGTTGAACCTTACGCAATGGTTTGTGTTTCACGTACCGTTTTCTCCTGTGATTTAAAAATTTCTCGAGCTTCCTCTCTAGAACATGTTTCTTCATAACATTCCCGCTCTAGGTTTCCTGGAAGAATTTCCTCTAGGAAATGATTGGCACGTTTTCTTAGCACATGATGTGCTTTCTCCCTCTCTACGAACACTAGATGTTGCGAAGAGAAATCAGGCATATGGAAAAAAGCTAGCATGAATTTTCATTTAAGGCATAAGAAGGGTTGCAAACATTTCATGACTGCTAAGTTTATGCATAATCTGTATAGATGCTGATAAGAATTCTCTGCCCATAAACCACCAAATAAAACACTACACGGTTATATAGTGCAAGGCCACAGCTTTACTGATTTACAAAGTATATTTGTTCCAATGATAATGTCAAACTGATAACTTACAATTACCCAAAATAAACCAATAGCAGCCACAGCTGAATTGTGGGCAGTCATGTAACATGGCCAAAAAGTCTGTCCTAGTCCTAAACAACAGTTTAGGACAGACATCTATTAACAAAGGCCTGCTGAAGGTTTAAATGATTGCCAATTAGACTGCTGGCAAGGCAAGCCCAACCACTAAACCTGTGACAATTAATAGGAATTTAGGGCAGGAGGGTGGTAAGATCTTAGGAGGAGCAGGAGATATGTCCAACAGCTGGCTGAAGGTCCTGCAAGTAGGACCTTTCCTTGATTGTATGTGTGATTTTTATCATTCTTTTATATCACATTTTGCATTCCGATAAGCAGCAAAAAGTAAAAATACTAACATAAGATCATAGCCAACACTTTTTTTTTTTTTTGCTGGCTGTGTCACTTCAGAGTGATTTCACTTCACCTTTTAAAGACAGAACAGAAAGTCAGAGGAAATCTCTACAAAGTAGTCAGAAATCCCCTCTTAGTTGTCACCTGAATGTAAGTCCCTATTGGAATATTTAATCTTTACTTCTTTTTTGGCGACAGCCTTAGCATTGGGATTCCTCCTCACATTGTAACCTGGTGACAATGGGGGGAGGAATCTCCCCAGTGAAAACCTAGACAAAAAAAAAAAATTAAATAAAAACCAACTCACAGATATTCTAAACCTTACTCTATTAAAGAAAAAACAACTAAAATGATTTGCTATTAGATATACAGTACTTTAAATCTATCATTTAATCATACCTTTGTAGCATGATACGTTGGAAAGCAGTAACAGAGTAACATAAAGGATGTGGCTTAATATTTTCATTCTTCCTGTCTGTAACATAGAATATAATAATAGTGTTTATCAGTGCTGCTGAATATTCTTGATATTTCTCCATTTCTTCTCCAAATCATTAGAGAATCATAAATTACCACAAGATGGTAATGTAACATCAATAAATTGTTTGCAATGTACTTTATTCTTAAAAATACAACCAGGGATATTACTTGTGGAAATGCGGTTACCTTTGGATTACTCTCACATCTGTATTGCCTAGATTTTCTACACGGGAATAATAACTAGTTATTTGTCACATACATAATGTCACAGTACGATCCACTGTCACAGTATAAAAAGGGTTTTGTGTTTCCCAGGATTCTCATCCAGGCAGTTTTAGGGGCTCGAGGGTGCCTATGTCATACAGAAGAAACTGGATTTTCGGTTTCCTCAGAGACTGGTAAAACCTGATATGGGTCCTGGAGGCGGGAGGCTTTGTAGAGTCTTGGGAAGGTTGAAGTCTTCAATCCAGGATTCATGTTTTACCAGCAACCAGCACATTGATTTCTGCAGGTTTTTTTGGGTGGAAGCTGACTGTAGGTCATGGCTCTACCCCAGCAGTCAAAGGGGGTCCCTGCCCAGGAGTCAGGAGGGTTGCACCAAGCAGACATTTGGAGCCAGTGCAGCAGGGAGCTGCTAGGTGTATGCACAGAGTTTGTTTGAGAAGACTGTCTGAAGAAGAAAGACAAGGGCCAGAGGACTGAGGTCAGAGCAGTGGCGCTGCAAATGTAAATCAGGAGGCTGATGAGTATTCGTTTTTTCGGAAAATAAATGCTCAAAATATCCAGGCAAGGGAAAAAACTTTGTTTTAATAAAGGTGGGCTAGAAAAGCCCTAAAGAGAAGATTTAAGAAAGTAGGTGTATCCTTTGAAGTACTATACTTGAGCTAGTTCCCACAATAGCCAGCCAACAAAAATAACTTTACCAACTGCGAAGGACCAAGCCTTTTCTGGCACTTTTTGTTTACAAGCAAAAATCTGTATTTTTTGGTAGAAAATTATTAGAACCCCCGAACAGTATATATATATATATTTTTAATCAGAAACTCTAGTCTAGAGAATAAAATGGTGATCATTGCAATTTTTTATGTCACACGGTATTTGCGCAGTAGTTTTTCAAGCGTAATTTGTTTGGAAAAAAAAAAACACTTTAATGAATTTTAATGCAAAAGCACAATCTATAACATAATACATTTTTTAGTAACATATAAAATACGATATTACGTTGAGTAAATAGATAACACGACAAACGACGATACTTAAAAAGATTACCTCTTTAGAGTTACAGAGGAGGTCTAGTGCTAGAATTATTACTGGCGCTCTAACGTTCGCGGCGATACCTCACACGTGTGGTGCGAACACCGTTTACATATGCGTGTGTGACTTCACTTCTGCGCACAAGCATGGCGAGAATGGGCACTTTAAATTTTTTTTTTCTTATTTATTTCATTTTTTTACACTGTCCCTTTTTTTTCTTTTTAATGACTTTTATTCCTATTACAAGGAATTGTAATATAAATAGGGGATGACAGGTCCTCTTTATGGAGAGATCTGAGACCCCAAATCTCTCCTCTAACTTTAAAATTAAAAGATAAAAAAAAACATTTTTGATCTTTGGCTTTTAAAAAGAAAAATTTGCTTACTTGCACCCCAGACTGGAAGTGATGTCATGACGTCGCTCCGGTCCTCCAAGATCATAAAGGTGATCAGAGACAATCTGGTCTCTGTTCACCTCTATGGCCAGCTGTGCGAACAGTCGGATCATTTCCCGGGGCTCACCGGTAAAAACGGTAAGCCCAAGAAAGACCAGCGATCGGTGGGAAGAGGGGGACGACCCCTCCCGCTGCTTCTGAAAGTGATCCAGCAGCTTATTAGCTGCTCGAGCCACTTTCATGAGCAAGAGAATCACCGGCTGAAAAAAAAAATACCCCGGTAAGGCTGATAGCTTCAGCCATAACCCTGGGAAACCACTTGCAAGCCGTAATGTATGTATATGTATTGCGGTCGGCAAGTAAAGGACATTTCACTTTAAATCAGCTAATTACATTCCAGCTACATCTAAATAAAAGGTGTGCAAGTCTTATAGTTTAATTTCTTTAGAAATCTGCCACACCCTGAATAAAAAAGCCTTTGCCCTGACAGCTTTCACATTATATATGTGAAAACAGCGGTCTTTCTCCAGAGTTCAACACACCCTTTACTGAGTCAGAGTCAGAGCTCTCAAATCAGCAGGGATCATGAGCTTTGCTGATTGCAGAGTCATAGGTCTGACTCAGTAGGGGGAGCTTCAGAGTTTAGCAGGGAGACCTCTGCTTCCACATAGCGATCAAGTGTCACACTCTTCAGCATGTTGGCAGAGGACAAACTTTTCTACTCAGACTTGCTTTAGAAAAAAATAAATAATGTAAGAAATTAAAGAGTATTAAAACTGAAAAGCAAAAATGTATTATATAGCAGCTTAGCAATCCTTAAAGCTGTATTTCGAGATAAGCGAATATTGTCTAAATAGAGGAAGCACGTGGATTCTTAAATCTTTTTGTGCTTTGTGTATCTCTTCCAGATCAGTGCAGTAATGCAATGTGAAACTTTACCTCTGTGCAGGAGCTTCCTGTAATAAAGACCAGTCACAGCTGTTTCTTTTTCTTGTGCAGGGTGACTGGTCTTTTCTCTGCCCCGTCCTATAGTTTTCTGCAGGCAGCCTGTAGTGAGTGGGTCTGCTGGGTCTCTCCCACAGCTCTGCTTAGGCTATGTACAATACTGTGGTAATGTCACTGCTGTTTTTAAAAGCTAATATCTGATTTGCAAAGGCCTTTGGTAAACACAAAGTTGAATTATTTCCATGAGGCTATATTTTTCAAAAAGTTTATGTGCCTGGAATTCAGATTTAAAGTGTCACTAAACCCACGCTATAATAAACTATCAATACATGGTGTATTACATGTTGTTCATACTCAGTCAGTCACTACGAGATTTGTTTTCTGTATTCTGCAAACAACCTGGTTGATCCTGCTGTTCTGTATCTCCACCTTCTGTTCATGTCCACAATTCAGCTAGGGATTTTGCAGCTGTAATGGCAACTCTGCACATGCTCAGTTTCCAGTGAGATTCTATGCTGAACATTTCTTCCCTATCAAATCTGAGCAGCTCGTGTAACTATAGAGACACACGTGGGCATATACACATTTTTTTTCAATCTTCTTTAATCACTTAAGGACCACCCCACGTACATTTACTGTAGCTGGGCGACCCTTTAAGTGCAAAATCACGTACCTGTACGTGATTTTTTTTCTATCAGCTCTGGAGCACATAGCGGGGTCAATCAGCTGGCCCAGTGGCCAAGATGGCCGCCGGGACCCACCGATCATTCCGAGGAGAGGCAGAACGGCGGTCTGCCTATGTAAACAAGGCAGATCGGTGTTCTGCCAGAGAGGAAAATGGAGATCTGCTAAGCAGAAACACGGATCTCTGTTTTCCTCCAATGCATCCACCCCCCACACAGTTAGAAATCACTCACTAGGTGCACACTAAACTCTTTGATAGACCCTGTTAACCCCTTCCCTGCCAGTGTCATGTATACAATGACAGTGCATTTTGTTTAGCACTGATCACTGTATTGGTGTCACTGGTCCCCAAAAAGTGTCACTTAGTGTCAGATTTGTCTGCTGCAATGTCGCAGTCCCGCTAAAAATTGCTGATCACCGCCATTACTAGTAAAAACAATAAAACAAATAAAAAGTCCATAAATCTATCCCATAGTTTGTAGAGGCTATAACTTTTGTGCAATCCAATCAATATACGCTAATTGGTATTTTTTTTTACCAAAAATGTGTAGCAGAATATATTTTGGGCTAAATTGATGAAGAAATTTGATTTTTTAAAATTTTTTTTATTGGATATGTTTTATAGCAGAAAGTAAAAAAAAAAATATTTATTTTTTTTCAAAATTGTCAGTCTTTTTTTTGTTTATAGCACAAAAAATAAAAACCACAGATGTGATCAAATACCACCAAAAGAAAGCTCTATTTGTGGGGGAAAAAATACACCAATTTTATTTGGATACATCATCGCAAGACCGCTCAATTGTCAGTTTAAGCAACACAGTGCCGTATCACAAAAAATGGCCTGGTCAGGAAGTGGGGTGAACCTTCCGGAGCTGAAGTGATTAACAGACCAAGCTGTCTAGCAAAAGTGGTAACTAGAGTCTCGGGACATGGCATTTAACACTAACACGGGTGCTTACAATGGTCAGCTTTAGTCATGTAGTCAAAACCTTTAACCCAAAAGGAAAAAAGTAACTGTTGATGGAACTGCCTAAAAAGTGTTAGCTGGAGTTAGGCTTTAATTCATCAGCCACCTAAAGTCCATCTGAACACCAGCCTCTCCAGACAACGCTGGTGTCTCTGTTGCTCCTCCACAGATAGAGGAGCCACCCTATTACAGGAAATGTGTTACAGATCAGATCACCAGGTGAAAAGAAAAGAAAAAAAAATGCTTAATAAGTGAAAACCAAAGCAGCAGTGACATCTAGTGATTGGTAAGCTGCAATTCAACATTTTTTTAAATTTTAGGTTTAGACACGCTTCAAACACCTTTTGTTTTGATGTACAGTAATAAGCTGAAAAATATTTAATTGGAAGTATTACAATACACATACCTTGTTTCTAGAAACTAAACTTATGCTGACCATACACTATACGAAAAATCGGCCGAAAATTGATCATTTGGACAGTTTGTTCGTTTTGCGGCCAGTTAATGGGTACGAAACATTAATCAGTTGTGAGTTTTTTTAGCCAAAAAAACAAAGGATGATGCCTCGTACACACAGGACGACGATCGTATACAACAGGTCGTACTAACGACCGTTGCATACAAAATCAATCGTTCGTATGCGCGATTAGAACAGCCGACATACGACGGTCGTACAAGGGAGTTGTATGAGCAAACTAGAAAACTTGTTCGTACCAACAAGCTCTCATACGACCGTTGTATCGTGTGTACAGAGCAGTTGGTACAACAAGTTGTATTGTGCAAAACACGCATGCTCCGAAGTCAGGAACGGTGGATGCTAATTACATGCACCTGAACGTTCTTTCTGTGGTCGTACGATCGTGTAGTCAGTATGCAAGTTACATTATCCAACATACGATTTAAGACGATCGTAAGTACGATCGTCGTCCCGTGTGTACGAGGCTTAAGTTTGGAAATTTTCTGTTGAACGAACAATTAATTGAAAGGTTAATGTGTTTCCCGTCGAGACTTTGCATTAGGTATATGGAAAAAAAGGAACAGAAAACTGATTCATTTATGTCCATTGAACAATTTATCGGTCATTACATGATGGCATTATCGTTTGCTCTCACGGCCAAATGTTCGTTTTTTGAAAATGGGTTTGAACAATTTTTCGTATAGTGTATGACCAGCATTACTCTTGATTCTGTTCCATGTAACATTTGTTTATGTCGCAGCACATTGTGTAAGTTTATGATGAGATGATTACAAAACACAAGAAAAGAATACATATTGTGAAATTGTTCCAGAACTCTGGACAGCATGGTCTTTTGTTGTTTTCTGGCAATAGTTTTTAATTAGTAGAGTAATGCATTTTTAAAAGGAGACTAGCAATGGCAGATTCCTATATTTTTCTCATGACAGTTTTATTTTAACCAACACTCGCCTGCGCTATAGCCAAAAGATGGCTCACATTGCCGGGAGGGCATCTATGGACATTCTCCCGTGATCGCAATTCCTTTGTGTCCCCTGCAGTGCGCATTGGCACAGATCTGTGATCGCCTTGTCCTACGGACACAGCTGATCACGGATCGGGGTAAAGAGCTAATCACAGCAACGCTTTACCATGTGACCAGCTGTGTCCAATCACAGCTGGGCACAGTGTAAACAGGATTTGCCAATTATCAGCAGTCCTCTCCTCACACTGACAGCGCATGAGCAGAGGAGAGACAATAACTGACAAATCCACACAGGGGACATCTACACTGATAATCAGGGCACTGATCATCACTGCCTTGATAATCAGTGCAGCCCCAACAGTGCTCACAAGTGCTGTCAATCTGTGCCAACAAGTGCTGCCAATCAGTGCTCATCAGTGATGACTGTCAATGTCACATATCAGTGCGGCATATCAGTGTGGCATATTCGTGCCACCTCATCAGTGTCCTTCAGTGCAGCCTATCAGTGCCCATCAATGTTTAATGCTTATCAGTGCAGCCTATCAGCGCCCATCAATGCTATCAGTGCTTATCAGTGCCACATATCAGTGCAGCCTCATTAGTGCCTCTTCATCAGTGCCCACCAGTGCCGCCTTAGTGCCCATCACTGCAGCCTATCAGTGCCCATTAGTGCAGCCTCATCAGCGCACAGCAATGAAGGACAAAAATTTAACAACAGAAACTAAGAAAAACTTTTTTCAAAATTGTTTTTCTTTTTTCGTTTGTATACCAAAAATAAAAAACACAGTGGTGATTAAATAAAACTAAAAGAAAGCTCCATCTGTCTAAAAAAAAATGATAAAAACTATTTTTTTGGGTACAGTGTTGCATGACCGCACAATTGTAATTCAAAATATGACAGCGCTGAAAGCTGAAAATTGGCCTGGGCAGGAAAGGGGGTGAAAGTGCTCAGTAGGCAAGTAGTTAAGGTGGTGTTAACAGATCTAATAGAAAGATCCTAAAAATAGATTCTCACATCTTTTAGGATTCGGATTCTATTTTTGAAAATTGCATCTTGTAAAATGATGAAAGAGCAGTAATGAGATGCACCGCCTGTCTTTATATTACCCATTAGTGTTAGTATAAGGCAAAGAGTAGTGTACAAAGTACAGTGCCCTTAGCAAACAAACAGAATTCCTTTTTCACTAATGGAACTCTCATAGCATGTTATGTGTTTCTGAAATCTGCACATCTTAATTGCTTTCTGCACTACTTTATTAAAAAAAAATAAAAAATAACTATAGAAACACCAAAGTAGATACATATAACGCTGTACCTATAAACTTTAGGATTAAATGCTACACGTTCAGCCTAATAATGTGTCTGTGCCTGGGAAACCATGCTTTAGATGTTCTGCTTAAATCCCCAGCAATGTTATCACAGAATTACCAGTTTATAGATGTAATCCATCACATACCTTGGTGGGAGTGCTATGGAGGGTCTTGAGGTAGGCTCTTTAGTCACTGTTCTTATATGTGTAATTCATGTAGCTTAGCACTACCAGTGGGCAGCACTCCTGTGGTCTGCAATCACCCCTAGTTAATCATCATCCCAGACAAATATTGACAGAAGACAGAAATCAAACATGCGGTATTGTATCTTGAGCAAGTGGTCATTGAGGGGGAGTGAAAGGTGAATCAGTAACACTAAAAAATATTGAGGATTGTGGGGAAATGGGAGAAAAATACAGGTGTAAGTATTCAGTATAAACATATAATGCTGCATACATCGCTCCCAACTGTCCCTGATTTCAAGGGACAGTCCCTGATTGGGAACAAAGTCCCTCTGTCCCTCATTCCTCCTCATTTGTCCCTCATTTTGGTCTGATCTATATAGTTGTATATAAAATGCACTATTTATCTTTTAAATGGTGTTTTAAATTGTGTTTCCCAATGCTAAACCTTTCATCCAATTTCTAAATTGTTGCATTTGTAATTTTCAAAAGCCAGTATAAAGGAATAGTAAATAGTAATGGTAAAAAAAAGTACTTGGGGGTTTAACTAATTTTTTTTGTATAGTGCTCCTTTAAGGGGGCATGGCAGGGGGTGCGTCCTATGCCTACATACCTTTGCTAATAGGTGTCCCTCATTCCAATCTCAAAAAGTTGAGAGGAATGTGCATACACATGGGCACATATCTGCAGAACGTTTGCGGCATTCAGAGGCAGCTAAACACCGCCTCTGGATGCAACCTCTATGTTATGGCCACATACCAATTGGCTGAACCAAGAGCTGAACCTGGATGCAAACTGTCTGCCAAGTGTCAAGATACAGCTTTCTCTACTCTGGAAGCAGGAACTGGATATTGTAGCTGAGCATTGCACCCAAGAACTAGACGACACTAGCTTGGTTGCAAACTGGAACTCACTTTATTGTAAATTCACACAGAATATATAGCACACAAGATTAGAAAAGAGCTTGATCACATTGCCCTTACAATGCAAACTGTTGTAGCCAATGGCACCTTTAGGGTGGCTGGTTGATGTGGTTCACCTGCTGACAACTGCTCTCAATCACACTCCTACTGACACCCGGAGTCAGAAAAAAGGCTTGCCCTTTGTTTTTGTTGTTTTTATTTGGGGATTTAACTTGGATAGGGATTGGGATAGTTATGGGATGCCCAAAAGATCAAACAGTTCTGCACAATGGGACCAGTATATACACCATCCAGTATATACAACTCATTCACTTCACTCCAGCACACTTCTTACTTTGTTGCAAACTCCTGGTTCCTCTCTCCTGCACACTTCTTACTTTGCTGCAAACTCCTGATTCCTCTCTCCTGCACATTTCTTACTTCCACTGGTGAGGCCTGGAAGGAAATTTACCAGCCTCCAACTTGCACAGCCTAGCTAGCACATGTGAGACCTGATGTAGATTTATCAGGCCTCCGGACCACCCTTTGTGGGCTTAGGGGTTGAGGTTCCCCTGTGTAGCAAAGTTACTTTAGTTGGTGCTAGCTAGCCAGCGATGGACTACAACTCCTAGCCCATCCGCACACTGTCCATGACACCAGATCCCAATCTCCTCCTGCACCTTCTCCAGACTGTCTTCTTCTCAATCTGTCTTGTGCTCCTACTCCCTTGGGCTGTGTCACTCACTTTTACTTGTAGCTCCTCCCGGAGATCTCTCTGTAGTGTTCTCACTCCTGCTGTTCTCTTCAGCTCCCCTTGTGCTTGTCCTTCAGGATCTTTCTCCTCCCGGCTGCACCCAAGCTGTCCCAGGCCGAGGCAACCCCCCCCAGACTAGGGGCTCCCTCAGGCCTAACAACCTCCACACTACATCTCTGTCTCTTCCACCTGAACCTCTCCTCCCCCACTGGGCAGACCACAGTATTTAAGGGGCACTGCCCCCTGCCAATCCAGGCCGGGGATTGGTAAAGGCTCCTCAATATACTTCAGAAAGCCTCACCTCCTTTCCCATCCCCTTTTCTAGAACTTTCATGGAGAAGAAGGGGGTTTGTTACCAAGGGGTGTTGCTTCCTGCAGTCTCCAGCTCTCCCTGGGCCTCTTCCCTGCCCAGAATCAAAACAATCAGGGCTGACTGAAACAGGTCTGACTAAATTTACCTACTCTCAAACAAAAACCTACCTCTAAGCACCTACCTATTTTAGTGGGCGCTACACTTTAAACAGTAAGGTAATTAACATAGCTAAGGAACAGCCGACATAAACATCAATCTAATTAAAAAGTAAGCTAATTAGTCACCTAGACAAGCCTAGGTGACTCAGTGCCCACCCAGACCGTTCGGCACCAGTTCCCCAGTAAGAAGCTAAACAGGAGAAGATAGGTAGCCTGCTCTAGGTGTGGAGATCTGTAATGATCCAGGAGAGTCCAAGTCCAGGCAAATCCAAAGATAAGAGACCGCACTCCAAAGTCCAGGAAAAAAGTTTTAATGTGAACCAGCAAAAGTAAATTTCAGGCAGAAAGTACAACAAAGCTGAAAGGGTTAACGCGTTTCACAGATCTGGGGTCCGCTTAATCATAACCTAATTTCCCCAGTAAGAAGCCCTAGGGCTGTCCAAATCTCTAAAGGATTACCAGACAGAAACAGTGGGTGACTCAATTAACAATGGGAGAAAGACACCTTAGTAAACAGGTTCTAGCAGGAGACCCCAGCATCAGGTAGTTTTGAGCTGATTATATTAAAATATGCTCACAGTCTAAAGCAATCAATGCTGATTTGGGCATAGAGGCCCCAAATCTGTACATGGATCCTCCAGTACTCAGAGTCTGAGTGTTTTGGGGAGACATGGACTTGAATCCGAAGTGAAACTACTCCAGAGGTCCCTCAGGCACACACCTTCCAAAGAGTAGAGACCCCTCAAAAGCCATGGACCATAGTCAGTAGGCAAGAGGCCACCCTGCAGCCCCCTCCAAAAGCCCCTCTCCTGGTTGGGTCTGTCACAATAACCATAAGCTAATGAATACTGCAATTCTTTGAAATATATATCAAACACCAATGATCAATCACCAAGACTCCAGCTGAATGTAACAGTCCAAAAAAGTTTTTATCCACACTGTCCCCAAGAAAAGGACAGCCACAAAGGGAAGGGAGAGTGGGACAGCTTGTCATGATCGAAAAACACCATCTGCTAACAAACACCTCAGGGAGAAGATATTAAAGGTGAGTGTGAATCTCGGTTGAATGACCAGTTTCCCTCAGAAAGTTTGTAGCCAATCAAAGGGTGAAAAGCAACTAGCTGATCCACCTAGCAATATTGGATAGCTGAAATTCTGCCTGGATACAGCAAAGGGAGGTACCTAAAACAGACAAAAAGCAAGCCTGTGGATTTCCTCCAGTTCCAGAATATTGATGGGTAACAACCCCTCTCCTGCAGAGACCAAATCCCCTGCACCAAAAAGTGATCCAGAACTACCCCCAAACCATTAAGCTGGCATCCTTCGTCAGCACCTTCTGAGAGAGGGGGAGAAAGACTTCCCTGTCTCCAACCGCTGGAAAGACATCCACCAGTCCAGAGACTGTAGCGTGCTAGGATGTAAAGGCCATCGGAGAGTCTAACCTTCAGAACATTCCGCTGCAGAGGTGTAGAATGAAATTGAGCAAAGGCAGTGGCTTAGCGTGTGTTGTCAGTGCCCGGGGCAAGGCAAGTAATTTGTGCCCCCTGACCCATGGACTTTTAGCACTCCCTGAGTCCCTTCCACTAGTACAGCATTAAACTGGGGACTCCACTATTACAGTTGGAAACACAAGAAGCCTGAGCTTCTGATTGGCTACCCACAGCCTTTTATTATTGGTTGTTTTCTCAGATTCAAGCAATAATAAAAGGCTGCTAGCAGTCAATCAGAGGCTCAGGGCTCAAGCTGTAAACAGTATCCCCCACTCCCCCTTGCATCAGTGACAGAGAGGGCGGAGAGGAGGGATGGTGTAAGAGAGAGGGAAGGGGGAGAGGGAGGGATGGAGGAGGTTGTGTTCCTTTAGGTACTACAGAGGTCTAGTCTGCACTACATGAAATTTATAGTAAGAGCTCATTCACACTAGCAGTTGGAGGGTGGTAAGACCCTGCAGTTGAGCCACACTTTTACCAAACCCCAACCACTACTCCTTTTAGCTAAAGAGGCAGCCATTGGAGGAGTACATATGCTGCAGCACTTTGCGGAAGGAATTATACACTGTCACTTTCAGCAGCAAATGAGGCCACTCTGCAAGCGCTGCACAACCATGTTCAAGGGGTTAAAGCAGACAGGGAGGAGGTGATACAGCTCTTCCTCACCACCTATAAAATGCTCTAGAGAGCTCTCAAAGAGCTAGGATTTAGCTGAGCGTGTCATTGGTCAGAGCAGTACCTGTTTAATATTATGTGCTCCCGAGGAAGTGAACAAGGAGTGAGCGGAGCAGTATCTATCAGTACACCCAGCACTGCACTAATACACAGGAAGGTGACAGGCTGCTGAGACAAGACTAGACAAATGTTGCACCCGGGGCAACCACGCCGGCTACCCCCCCCCCCCCCCACACACACAAAGCCACTGAAAAAAGGGAACCAACTCAAATGAGGCAACCATCCTTCCAAAGACCATCATGCAGAGACAAATTGAGGGATAACTTAGGCTGCATTCACACAGGGGCGACCCGACTTCGACGTGACTTTGCTAGGAAATTTCAGCGCGACTTTCAGCGCGACTTCCAGGAACTTGAGGCGACTTTACAACACGACTTTTTCCAGATGACTTTGCCTTGACCAATCAGAGAAGGGAGGGAGTGGGTTGCTTAAAAATAAATTATATTCTTTTCACTACAAAGTCGCTTTTATTTAGATGGGGGATCAGACTTGGAGGCGACTTCTATTCAATTCTATGGGCACAAGTCGGATAGAAGTCGCCTAGAAGTAGTACAGGAACCTTTTCTGAAGTCGTTCCAACTTTAGTAGTGTACATTAAGACGGCTCCTATTCATTTCAATGGGATTTTAGATGTCAAGCGTCTTGGGGCGACTTGAGGTGACTCAAGTCGGAGCGACAGTCGCCCCTGTGTGAATGGGGCCTTAGGGTCTTGAGAAAAGCCTCCTGATTCCTCAGAACAAGGCATTTCTCTGGCAGCAAAATTACCTTCACCTGGGCAGTGTCCAGGCTCAGAAACAGATATTCCAACTGCTGGTTTAGAATAACTCCAATCATCTGGAAATTGAGGACCCAGCCAAACCTCTCTAGAGTGTTTACCATGAAAGATACACTGTGCTCCAGAAGATGAACAGATTGTTCCCTGAGAATCAAACCATTCAGGTACCCCGGAATAGACAAAAATGGAAAATGGTGCATTGATGAGTGAAATATATTCACACTGCTAGAACATCAATAAATATCCATGGTTAAACAATTCACATAAACAAGTGCTGCACTAATACCAACTCATAAAACATAAAGAATAAACTGAAAATAAACTAAAATGTGCACAATGAACACCATAAAAGGGGAAAATCCCCACCATATACAAACAAATGTGATGAAATTTGATTGCAGTGTACCCTTCCAATAGGTGCAATAAATAAACGTGAAATTCTTCAAACCCAGAGCCACATCAGTACAGTGTTCCTCCACTGTATGCTATATTAAACACGTTTACCAGAAAGATTTGACCCTCTATATTAGAAAAGTAAAACAGCATTTGATACAAACAGGCTCTTGTCACAGGGTACAGTAATCATTCCATTCAGGTCTGCTGGTCGCTCTCCGGTTCCCAATTGCACTCATAAAAAGAAATACCAAGGGTACCACATAGCGTAAAAAACATCCAAACTGATATGTGATACTCACATATGTTAAAAACAAGCAGTGCATATAAGGAACCAGCCAGTCACGGGAATGAAGAGGGCCTCATCTGGATTCCGACTGCATGATGACGCCATGAATATTGGCTCTGCCCATCAAGAATAGGCACCCCATGAGTCCATATAAGACTCAGAATTGGAGCCAGGGCTTTTCATGAACACTAAGAGGGCTGTGGAGAGGCCAAACCCCAGGGCCACAAAAGGGAAATGTTAGTCCTCCACTGCAAACTGCAGGGACCTCTGGAGAAAAGGAAAGACTGGGACATGTAGGCAGTCATCCATTATTTTCACCAGCACCCTGAAATCCCCTGATTGAAGAGAAGCCACCACTGTATGCACCAATTCCATTCAAAATCTTCACATTCCGAGAAACCTCTTGAGATATTTGGGATCTAAAATGGGATCGCCCTTCGGTTTCAGAACTGTAAAGATGTTTGAATAGAAACCGAGGAACCCTTTGTCCCCTGGGACCAAAATGATCATTCTCTGGGAAAGATGATGATTGAGAGCTTTCAAAAGCAACAATCTTTTTTGCAAATTCATAGAAACATTTTAAAGCATAAAGCGTGGAAGGGGAAGCTTCAAAATTCCAGCTTGTAGCCAACTGTACAGGGGATCCACCTGGCCACCATTTCCCCCTGCCACATTTCAGCAAAAACCTGCAAACATCCACTCACCTGGATGACTGGGGGTGCTTCTTCACAGTGAAGGGGTCTTAGACTCAGATTTTGCTAGCTTAAATGCCCAGGAATTGTCCATAAGGTAAAACAGCTCCAATGTACAGTATGTATTTCACCCGTGTATTTAATGATTTGCCTGCACTTCAGCTTCAAAGCAGACCTTGTACCTTCTTCAAGAAATGATCACTAAATACAGTATGTTTAATACCATAGGCGTGCACAGGGGGTGTGCCAGGTGTGCCTGGGCATACCCTAATCACCCCATACTGTGCAGATTCCCCCTGCTGATATCTCACCAAAGTCCCCAATGGGGCTCCTGAAAATAATTGTGAAAAATATTTAAAAATAAAATAATAAAAATAAAAACTACTGACACAGTCCACTGCTCCACTGACACCATCCACTGCCCTACTAACACCGTACATGTTTTTATACATTTGGGGTGCACATCCTAATGCAATAGGCTGTGCACACCTATGTTTAATACAGTATGTTTAATAGTACCTTGGACCATTGAAACATTTTGTGCTCACAAGCTACTGTATTTGGCCTTTTCCCTCAGCTCTACACTCTGCCAGCAGACCCTTTTTGAAACTGCAGCGATATCTTATGCATAGTGTCTAGTTTTAAGTAGGCCATATATGGATTGAAATTCGTCTGGTTCAGCAGGAACCAACCAAATTGCAATTCATGTATGGGCAGGATGGTTGTACAGAAGTCAATCTACCAATTGACTTCTGTACAACCACCCTGTTGGATATTTGTGGGGAAATCTCAGCGGGGTTGAATGAAAACAAACAATACTGATGTAAGGCCACCTTAAAGTTGGGTTCACACCAGAACACGTAGTGGCTCACAACAGGAGTCCGATGTGTCCTGGTCCACCGATTCAGGTCCGATTTCAGCCCAAATTTTGGGATGAATTCGGACCTGAAATGGACCAAAAGTTGCACAGCGTTTTGTGCAAAACACACCGGACCTGCTGCAGAGATATGCGAACCAGCTTCATAGAGAGCCGGTCAAAATCTCCTGCTTTTGCGAATTTGATGTGAGCAACCCACATCCAATTCACAATGGTGTTAAGCCAGCCTAAATCTGTCCTTAGCAGTGTCCTAAATTACATGGTAAGTCCGGGGACATGCACCCGCATCCACACAAATGTCAGTTTGTCAATTTCGGAGAAGTAGTTGTGTCGCCGTATCCCAATTGACATGAATGGGACTGCCTGCACACAGACCCATGCAGGCAAAACACAGTCCTCACATGGGTGAACGCTTAAAGACAAACTCCTGGATAGGCAAAAAAAACTTCTGTTATTACCCCCCCCCCCCTTCATACACAAAACACTAAACAGTTACTAAAATTTGGAAAATCCTTACCATTGGATTCTAATTGAAATTTCATAACGTCACCTCTGTAATTCAAAAGATAACAGCATCTTCCCTGCTGAGGGGGAGATGTAACAACAGGAATCACTTCATATCCTCCTCTCTCTCTCTCTCTCTCTCTCTGCAATAAAAGGAAACTACAGTTCCCATCACCCATGGGGAATTGTAGTGAATGTGGGCAGGAACACTATGCCTGTACATGTTAAACGTGCACCTGCCCACTTCAGCATAAACCAGGTCCCCTCATTCTCCAGCTGCTAAAGCATGCCCAAAATATTTTGGTTTTTTTTGTAGTAGTTTACAGTTGCATGTGTGTATACAGTTTATGCTGTTCTCAGACGAATTGTTTTTTTTTTTTATTATTATACTGCTTTTTTGTATTACATATTATTTTCTGTATTTCCTTTCCCCTTCTTATTAGGTAATTTGCTTTTCCTCTGTGAGGGCTACCGTAATAAATTCTGTCTCCTACAAGACACACAAAGGGGCCAGGAAAAGCGATACTCCTTTCTGAATGCCTAAGGAGGATCAGTCAGTCTGTTTGGAAAAAAATTAAATGTCAGCAGCTACAAATACTGTAGCTGCTGACTTTTAATAAATAGCACTTACCTGTCCAGGGATCCAGTGCTGTACTCACATGGGCCATTTTCAGGCCACCATGTTGACTCTGGGAAGCCAACTGTGACTCCCTGTGGCTTTACAGCCGGCTCCCCACCTCGCATTCACGAGTTGCACTGCACTGTGTGAATAGACTCACAGGGCCATGAGAAAAGTCAAGAAGAGAGTCAATAAAACTCATACTAGAAAAATCTGTATTTATAAAAAATATGTTTGAACAGCAGATCAGATTTGCAATTTCCGTGTAGGTAGGTTTTGTCATGTCTCTTCTTACATTCCTGAAACCCCAGGCCATATATTAGATCTAAGGTAATGTGTAGCAGTGTTGAAGTACTTCCTTGACACTAATTGGTGCATTTTGAGTAATCAACTTGTTTCTTATGTCATCATGATCAGAGGCAGGACAGGGGCCCTGGTACCCAAGGCTAATATACCAAATTGCGCTCACTTGGCCAAGCTTTGATGTATGGATGGATAGATGGATCTGCAGTAGCCAGGCTGATGTGAGGTGCAGAAATGACAGCCATGGTAAAAGGATGGGAAGTTGTGATATAGAAAACCTAGTGTGATTTAGATAATTTGAGCATGAGGAAAAAGAGCAAGGATTTCAGTTTTAAACCAAAAAGCATACATTTATTATATTACGCTTACCAATTCTTAGCTGTGATGGTTGCATTAGTTTTCTTTTTAGTCTTAACTCCTTTATGTTCACCTGGGGATCCTGTCAGTAAGTCTGTTGTTTTTCCAACAGAACAAGCTCTTTTGCAGATGTAGCAGTTAGAAGAATGAATTGCTTGGAAATGGAGCGCGGCTGTAGCGCACATGCTCAGAAACGCGTCGCACTCAGGTGACGTCATCTCTCTACGCCGCCCAGCCACCTGCGTGTCAAGCTTTCCATCACAGCAGTGATTAGCGGGGATCCAAGTGCTTGCGGAGACAGAAGCGGAGAAGACTTGACTCTCCATCGATACCTTTGGGATATTATTTACAGATGTGCCTTTAAAATTCTTTTAACATGTGAGTTGGCAATTGTATGTTTTGAATAAACCAGCTTTTACTCCTGCATTTAGAGGCATCTCTCCCTTTTGTTTTATCCTCAGCCTTGCTGGAATCTGCTTCTATTCCCACGTGGTGGCAGCACTCAGTGTATGAACTAACATATCATAGTTCATTCATGTTTTATGGATTTTTTATGGACATTCAAATTTGGGTTGCAGCAGAACTGCAGCAGCAGAGCTTTCAGTGATTGCACCTTTTATTTGTAAGTTAGAGGAATGAGACAAACCATTTACCGCTGACAACCATTTACCACTTACAATGGTCAGATTTTATTTATTCCTGTAAAATGTTTATCTCAAAAGAGAAACAACTGTTGTTGTAACTGTTTGTTTAAAGTGGTTGTCAACTTGTGACAACCACTTTAACCTACAGGTAAGCCTATGATAAGGCTTACCTATAGGTGCCCTGCACATCTCCCAAGCCTGTACGGTTCAGGAGATATGCAGTGTTGAAGCTGTGCCGATGTCATGTTGGCACATGCGCAGTGAAGGGACAGCCTGCGTGCCGTTCCTCCACTGCGACTGTGCCATGACTGGCGGCTCCTGCGCGCACGCGCGGGAGTGACGTCACGCGACTCCGGCCAGTCACAGCGCCAGGTTTGCAGGATAATTGAAATGCATCACAGGTGATATCATTTGCTGCTCAGTGATTGCAGTATTCTAGTCTGCATCTCACCAAGGTATTACTTAAAATCTGGCCTGTTGGTGGGTCCCGAGGACTGGAGTTGAGAACCACTGGTTTAGGAGAAGTTTTGCACTTTCCTACCCTCCTGCTATAATATTCATGTGCAGCGGTGACTAACACAACTGAAGGGCTGTCAGGAGCTCTCACCCACCCTTTCTGCCCTGCCTTGTCATTCATAGAAGCTGTACAATAGCTTCTATAGATTACACAAGATCTCTGAATGGGGGGACAGGTGGGTGTTTGAGAGCTTTGCCTCTTCCATTAAGAGATCCTTCGTCATTCAAAGAAGCTGTAGTTCCGCATCTATGAGTGGCACAGCCTGGAGGAAAGGGTGGGAATTGTCAAGCTTTTTTGATGAGAGATCCTGACAAGCCCTCAGCTGTATTACCCCCCACCGTACAGGAAGATTACAGCAGTGTTTGGGGAATAAAGGTAGGAAAGAGGAAAATGTACCCTAAATCAAGAAGAATCAGCACAAGGGACACATACTAAATACAAGTTATATCCGTTGTGCTTATTTTTATATTTGTAATTTAGGCTAAAAATCGGCTATCAAATAAAAAAAAAACATAGCTTAGGTTATAACTTTATAAGGAAATTACTGAAACGCCTTCCCTGTTAATTGAAGGCAAATAAGGGTTAAACAGACAACACTAATTTGTTAATTAAGACTGCAGCCGTGTCCTCTGACCACAGTGTCCAGACCTGGTTTGCATTTAACAATTATTAGCACCAGTGTCCCCATACACACTATTAAGCCTCACACACACGGTTCGATTGTCACACGACCACGCTTCTGATTTTTGTCAAAAGTGCATGTCCATGATTTTGTAAAGCATACTGACTATATGAAAATTGTCGTTCGACAAAGGCGAATGTAGTGACATACTAGGAGAGTCTATAGAGGAAGTACATTTTTGGTGCGTCACCTTTTGGGCCGCTTCCGCTATTAAAAAGACATTAAAAAGATGATAATGTGCGCTGCATTTCGTAATTTCAATTGCCGCTTCACGAATGTCAGATGTGAATTATGAATGCCAGTTTACACAACCAAACTCTTCCAGCTTGTTCCTGGATTCCGAACATGCGTGTTTGTGCTTTCGACTTTTATGTGATGATTTCTGTACACGCCATCTGAAAATCAGACGCGGCGTTGGCGACAGACAAAAATTTACTAGTCTGCACATCCAGCTTTTGTCTGACAAAAAATCGAATCGGCTGTCAAAAGGAGTATACTAAGGGTAAGAATTTTGATTGACAGGCTGTCAAACAACAATTCCCATCCGAATTTTGCATCGTGTGTACGGGCCTTATGGTTTTCTGCAAATTTTTGTCTTCAGATTTACCAAAACCACATAATATGAGGTCGAACCTTAATGCCTCGTACACACTGTTGTAGAAATTTAGGATGTGTTTATTATGTATTGTCACAGTGTCTCCCAGTGTCGTTTTAACGATATTCTCTGTGTACAGCGAATATGGCTTTAACCAATATTGAGGAAAGGCCATTTACAATGGAAACCATCCATTATTTGATAACTACACGCTACCTACCCGATCATCCCGGCCAGCAGGCGCCCTGAGCTGTTAACGCTGGAGCAAACGCCGGTCCGGATTTTTGAGGTGCAATGCACGTTCTGTGGCGCGGGTGTATTACCGTCAATCGGGGGGCCCCTGTATTATGTACAGATTGATCTGCTTGGCGGCGATTTACTTGCGTTATGGAATCAGTATTGCCTTTTATGTAAGGATAATGATCTGTAAGCTTTCTGTCGCATCTGATCAATGTGACAGAAATCTACAGCTATATTCCTTTGTGCATAATTTACCCTTTAATGGAACAGTAGTATAATTGCTATGGAGTATAGTTCATAGAGCTGTATTTGATGTTGGTGGTTTGCATTGAGCTCATGTCATGTGACTGTGCCTTGGAGGCTGATTGGCTGATTGTGAAGCCACCAAGTCTCTTTGTGAAAGCTCAGACACCCAGGACTGCCCTGCGAGCTTGCCATGTGAGAACAGCTATTTGTGTCTGTCTTACTTGCTTTAACACAAGTGCACTCAAATGCATTATGCAAAAGAGCTGAAAAGCGCATTTATTAGCGCAGGCAAAATATAATGCATACAAGGTATTATAATTGGCATTACAACATGGTTTGACGATCGCGTACAAACGACCGTTGTATGCTAATCCGACCGTTAGTACACACGATTAGAACATACGATGTACGATGGTCGTACAACAGGAGTTGTATGAGCAAATTAGAAAACTTTGGTAGTACCAACAAGCGGTCATACGACCGTTGTATCGTGTGTACAGAGAAGTTGGTCCAACAAGTTGTATTGTGCAAAGCGCATGCTCAGAAGTCAGGAACGGCTGGACACTAATTACATGCACCTGAACTTTCTCTTTATACGTTCCTAACACATCACTACGTTCAGCTTGGTCATACGATCGTGTAGTGCATGTCAGTATGCTAGGTACAACAGCCAACATGCGATTTGGTCCGTTCGGTCGTACGACCGCCGAACCGTGTGTACGAGGCTTTAGTGTTTCAATCTGTATACAATCAGGCAGGCCCTTGCACTACATGGTTTTGGTAAATCTGAAGGAAAAAATCTGCAGGAAATCTAATAGTGTGTATGGGGTCTAAGTCTCTATTCTTTTACAATAATAAAGAAAAAGTATGGCATTGGTTATGGTTTTTATTGCATTTCTTTATAAAATGCTGGCGAATAGACAAAACAATATTTTTCATGAAAATGATCGCACTTGTCTTTAGATGGGTTGCAATAGTTGTATTCTAATAGACAATTATCTTTCAGTTTTTTTTTGTGACTCTTTTGGATTTGGCTTCACTTTTTTCAACTCAGTCTCATAGTTTGCCATTGTCTGACCGATCCAGTCGAGGTAATAATGAACTTTAGTGTAGACTCCAAAATTATCCAGCCGTCCACAACCCTCTCCCCAACTCACCAGCCCAACAAGGAACCAGGTATCACCAAATCTAGTCACCATGGGCCCCCCACTGTCCCCATAGCATGCATCCTGAATGTCTCCCAGGGTTCCTGCACATAGCATATTATCTGTTATTCTGGAACGCATAACTTCCGAACAGTTGTTTTGGGAGACTATAGGGACCTGTATGTAGCTAAGGATCGCCGTGCGGTTGCGATAGGTTTGATCTTGGTACCCCCAGCCAGTTACAATTGTCTCTGTGCCCACTACTGTCAGGTTTGTTTCAGCAAGTCCATAGCTTGGTAGACAAATGGGCAGCACATATTTGTTATACACAGCTGCCTGGTTAAGACGCATAAGAGCAATGTCATTATTGACTGTCGCAGGGTCATATTTGGGATGAAGGATGAGCTTGGTGACTGCAATTTGCTGCTCTGTGTCTTCCAGAGTCCGGCGGTCATATTCACCTGTAATAAATGATGTTTCAAGAATAAGAGAGGGTAGGTATCAGAAATTACTTTTTTAGCTGGTATATAGTGGAGATATACGATACAGTAATAATGACTGCAACAAATCAAATATAGAAATATTTTTTTTTATTTCTAGTCTTTGAAGGAAGGCCATAGTTTTGTTAAAAAGTACCCACGAGTAGAGTTGAGCGAACACCTGGAAGTTCGGGTTCTGCTGGTCCGTCCGAACTTCGTGACAAAGTCCGGGTCCGGGTCCGGACGGAACCCGAACGATCGCACGGACAACGAACCCCATTGAAATCAATGGGGACCCGAACTTTTAGGCACAAAAATGGCTGTAGGAAAGTCCTGGAAAGCCCCAGAGGGCTGCAAAAGGAAGTAAAATGGGGGTAAGGGTAGGGCAAGTGCCCTACAAAAAAATGGGGACAGGGAAATAACTGTAAATATTTTTAAAAAAATAAAAACATAAAAAAAGCAAAAATGGAGGTGAATGTGGATCATCTTCAAACTGTGTCTGAAAAGTATTAATTAACGGTAGAAGCCATATAACTGTTCTAAAATCATCTTCAAACTAGGGCAAG
>BLSH010093681.1:555041-573590 GCA_018402905.1 Glandirana rugosa
GAAGACGAGAAAACGCCCCAGAAGACGAGAAAACGCCGTAGAAGAAAGAAGACGAGAAAACGACCCAGAAGACAGAGACGGCAGAAGAGGGAGACAAGAAGGAGGTTACAACGGAGCTGCGCGAGAGGGCCACATTACAACCCAGACAGCTTCATCTTCCCCCGCTACTTTCTTCCTCTGGTCTTCTCCTTCTTCCTCTAGCTACTTCTTCCCCCGCTTCTTTGTTCTCCGGTCTTCTTCTTCTTCCTCCGCCGCCGACCCGCTGAAGATTCAAAAAAACGAACCTCCTCCAATGATGCGATGAGGCGGATGACGTCATTCAGAGACCCTGCCCCTTGTGACTTCACCGCCAATGATTGGTCCGTGATGTCACAAGGGGGTGGGGTCTCCAGATTATGTCATCGGGTGGCCTCGTTCCATGGCTTTATATGTTAATGTACACGGCAGACCCAACATTACACCGGGAGAGCGCGTCGAGGCAACATTGGAGGAAGAACAGAGGGAGAAGACGGCAGAGACAGAAGACCCAGCAAAAGAGCAGAAGAAAGAAGATGCCGCAAAAGAGCAGAAGACCCCGCAAAAGAGCAGAAGAAAGAAGACGCCGCAAAAGAGCAGAAGACACCGGAGAGGGGAGAAGAAATCAGAAGAGACACAGGAACTGCCTTAATAAAATACTTTAAAACCTGTGTATTGTTTTTTTTGGGCACTTTTTTTTTGGTGAATGGGTAGGGATACAATGTACCCCATACTCATTCACATAGGGTGGGAGGCCAGGATCTGGGGCCCCCTTTTTAAAGGGAGCTTCCAGATTCTGATAAGCTCCCGCCCGCAGACCACGACAACCACTGGCCAGGGTTTTTGGGAAGAGGCCCTTGTCCAAAATGGGGACAAGCTACTTTGGGGTGCTTTTTTAACAATTTTGACATAAAATATTGGACAAAAGATGTCTCTTTTTTACATTTTGACAATTTTTGTGTGAATGGGTAGGGGTACGATGTACCCCATACTCATTCACATAGAGTGGACCAGGGTCTGGTGGCTCCCTTGTTAAAGGGGGCTTCCAGATTCTGATAAGCCCCCACCCGCAGACCCCGACAACCACAGTCCAGGGCTGCTGGGAAGAGGCCCTTGTCCCCATCAACATGGGGGCAAGGTGCTTTGGCATGGGGGGGCGCAGAGCAGAGCAAATTTGTGCAACTAAACCCCTGTTTTTAAACGCATACTGTTAGACAGGTTAATCTGGTTGGTCGCAGGCTGGTTGGTAAGTAGAGCTTGGTATTTGCCTTGGATTTATCCTTGGCCCCTTTTTTTGCTGCTTGTTGCCCTTCAATGCTCCTTGTTGAAAAGGCCAGTTATAGGTGTAGGCAGTGGTCATTGTTTGGTACGTTTGTTTTTTTGGTAAGGCAATGCATTGACATCTTTGCTGCCACTGTGCTATATGCTGGGTGTTCAATGTGCCCCTGCACCTTTTAGAAGGGGTGGGGCCCCCTCCAGAACATCTGCCTCCACCTATCTTATTCAATGCATGTGCTTCCACTGTGGAGTCTCTTACAAGTCAGAGATAGGACTACAGATCACAGGGTGCCTTGGCGGGACCTGTAGCTTACGCATGCATTTGCAAATTTGTGCAACGAAACCCCTGTTTTTAAACGCATACTGTTAGACAACTTAATCTGGTCGGTCGCAGGCTGGCTGGTAAGTAGAGCTTGGTATTTGCCTTGGATTTATCCTTGGTCCTTTTTTTGGGGGGCGCAGAGCCCCCCCGTCCCAAAGCACCCACCCCCCCATGTGGCCTGGTGCGGTTCAGTGGGGGGGGGTCGCTCGTCATCCCCCCTATCCTGTCCAGCCAGGCTGCTTGCTCGGATAAGGGTCTGGTATTAATTCCTCATGTGTAATAGATTATTGTATAGGATGAAAAGCATCCAACATTAGTAATTGTATTTTCTATGTATGAGTGTGCCCAGGTCTGTGGCGTAGTGGTATGTTCTCCTACATTCAATCCCACCAATGGTATCACCTCATAAAAACTAGCATTGTTGAGGCGCATGTGCGGCGCTCTGTGACATGGACACCTGATCACAGAGCTCCACACCGTTCCGGCAATGCGATGCCCCCAGCAGAGGAATACACAACCGCAAATCGGCCATCTCGGAACCGATACTCTGCTGAACTCACTGGGAAACAGTGCATGCGGGCTTGGTCTGCCAGATGAGGATTGCGGGCACTTCTGGACACATTACCAGGGGCAGAGGAGGAACACAGATCTCCAATTACTGGACTTCTACAAAGTACACATAGAGAACAAAGTGGACACCACCATTGACCGGGTTAATCAGAACACAGACCGGGTCCAGGAACTACACAACCTACTGGAAGGGGCCATCGCAAAAATCGATGATCTTTAAAACAGGTCCAGAAGGCTCAATTTCAGTATAAGGGGCTTACCAGAATCTATTACGGATGTCACGGAAGCTGCACAAGCTCTCCTCAAGCACCTCATCCCAGATAACAGGGCCCACAAAATGGAGCTAAACCGGGCTCATAGAGCCCTGGGACCCCCCAGAATGGACGGACTGCCACGGGACATTGTGGTCAAGCCACACTACTATAACATCAAGGAGGAAGTTATGCACCGAGCACGTTCCACACCACAAATCAAAAATTATGGGCCACACTGTCCAGATCTACATGGACATCTCTCCGTATACTATACAGAAAAGACAGTCACTTAAGCCCCTCCTGACAGTACTGACACAGAGGAATATAAAATACTGGTGGCTTTTTCCGTTCAGTCTGAAATTTGAATACCACAACAAAACGTACAGATTCTCCACATTCCAGGAGGGAGAGTACCTCTTGCAGAAGCTGGGATTCATTTCAAAGGACCCACCGTCCCCGATGCAGTCCTCTTGCTCAAGGCGGCCTCCCCCTTCTAGCCCACTCACTGCCTTATGGCAGAAGTCTAAAACCAAAAAAGTGAAAGAAGGGCTCCCCCCTTGATCTGGGACCCCCCTTTTTCTCTTCTCCCATTTCCCCTTTTCAGGGGCCTGGTCCACAAGGACCCTTTTGGCATTTTAATGCCCACCTGGACTTTGGAACACTTAGTTCTCCTGTTGCATATTTCACTTATTAGGCCTTCATCTTTCATCTTTACATTTTACTAACCCCCCATGTGACCTTCGCCATTGCATTACTCCTCACATCGAATGGATGCACATGAACTGCTCCTGCGGATCCCTTGGAATCTTCATTCCCCCTGGGCTCGGCCAGAAAGGAATGCATTTCCTGCCATTTAGTAAGGTATCTATGCTGGTTTCTTGTTTAAATTACATATATTAAGCTTGAAGCCTCTGGGGGTCTCTCACCCATTAGATTCCAGCCTGTTAGGGGAAAAACAAATTTTTACCCGGCTCGACTGAACTAAGACAACAGACAAGTCTGCAGGCAACCACAATCTACCCCACAGGCTCCATTTTTACCCCACTGCACTGGCCTCCCAGTATTCCGGCCTCAACTCATCTTCATCAAAGGGATTACGCTGCCCCTCTCTGAGGAGCCCTATTTCTATTTTTCCTGTCCCGAAGGCCCCTTATGGCTCCCCATATGTTTTATACTATTAACTTCTGAACTATTATGACGTTTTAGTAGCTAACAGTTTTTCCTCACTGTATATCCATATGTTACTTTCATAAAACAGGGGATGCGGTGGACGGAGCGGTCATGTGTGCCTCCTCCTGACCTAGGAAATGCAGTTTTCTGTCTATCCTAGTCAGCATCCCCCCCACTGGTTGGGGGGAACCATTTTTGTCTTTAGGAGTGTGGTAAACATACTCCTTTGGTGTTTTCTCCTGCTCTCCCCTACTTCCCTTGTACTCTCTCTACTTCTCTCTAATATCTCTCTTTTCCTTTTCTTAGTGACGGGTGCGGTCTCGCAGCTCTGCAGGCTATTAATGGGCTCCACGGAGGACCATATCTCACTTCCAGCTCCGGGCTCTTTCACCAGGCAGAGGGTAAGTGATTGGAGATTGCTGATGGCTCCCCCTAAACTGCTCCATGGCTGACCCTACTCCTCCTAGTCCCCCACCCGGCATTGTCTCTCACAACATCCAAGGCCTTAACTCTCCCATTAAGTGGCGAAAGACATTTCAATATTACCACGGTCAAAAAATTTATATTGTTTTACTTCAGGAAACACACTTGCCAAAATCATACTCCCCATCCATTCTAAATTCCCCAAGTTTTACCTGGCTAGCCCCGACAACAAAACAAAGGGGGTTGGCATTTTCTTTTCACGCAACTCCCAATTCTCTTGCCTATCAGAACTTAAAGACCCAGAGGGCAGATACTTAATGGTAATGGGACTTCTTGACAATCAGCTCTATACCTTTATCTCATACTATGTGCCCAATAGGAATCAATCCAAATTCTTCAAAACTCTATTCCAAATCCTAACTCCACTCACTGAAGGTATAGTCATATACGGCGGAGACTCCAATCTAGCTTTTGACAAGGGGCTGGATAAAATCCGCCCATCGGGGAGGAATTTGATTCGCGCCACAGGACAGAG
Source organism: Glandirana rugosa (assembly GCA_018402905.1). NCBI lineage: Eukaryota > Metazoa > Chordata > Amphibia > Anura > Ranidae > Glandirana > Glandirana rugosa. Next base: position 559,609 of record BLSH010093681.1, read on the forward strand.
CCTTAAAGTTGCTAAACAAATTTACCTTCAGGAAATGGTGGCCATATGGAAAGAGATGAATCCCACTGTACGGGGCTACACACATTTCTCCAGTCCCCATAATACATTCGCAAGGATAGACCACTTTTTTATCATGTCTAACCATATTCCTTTGGTATCCAAATCCTGTATAAAAGACTCTGTTCTGTCAGATCATTCATGTCTCCTCCTGGTGATAAATAAGCCCAAGGGATTCTGGAAAGGCTGCATTTGGAGACTTAACACAACTCACGTCCGTGAAATAGATAGAGATATACAGGAATACTCCCTGAATACTACTGATAACATCTCACCGTTACCATATGGGCTGCACACAAAGCCTCCATCAGAGGCAAACTGATACAAATGGCCTCCAGAATCCATAAAGCCCGTAAAACGGAGATAGAGCGACTAGAACAAGAATTTACATTGTTAGGCAAACAGCACAAACGCAACCCATCCCCAAGCTAGAAGCAGCCCACATGGCCCTAAACCTGGCACTGACTGCAATTGCGGAAAAAAGTTTAAGATGGGAGGGAGGGCGCTTCTGTTATCAAAAAGACAAAGCGGGATCACTGCTGGCCTCCAGGCTAACCCCTAAGATAAGGTCTCATGCCCTACCAAAAATTAAACTACGAGATGGCACCCTCTCACACAACCCACAGAAAATCATGGAAGCCTTCCATGACTTCTACCGAAACCTCTATAGTGAGTACGGGAAGAACCCATCAATTACTTTGATTAACTCCTTCCTAGATTCATTAAATATCCCCAAACTACAGGACCGCCACAGGGAGATTCTAGAAGCACCAATTTCCGCAGAAGAGATTCTGCAGGTAATCAAGAACCTCAAAAACAACTCAGCCCCAGGCCCAGACGGCTTCTCAGTTCCTTATTACAAACACTTCTCCTCTACTCTAGCCCACTTCTTCAGTCACTTCCGGGTGGGAGCACACCTTGATAGAGCCTCAAACTCAGCTTTTATAACAGTAATTCCCAAACCCGATGAAGACCTCAGTGTTACGGCTAATTATCGCCCCATTTCCTTGATCAATAATGATCTGAAAATCTTGACTAAAATAATGGCTGACCGCATCTCCAATTTTATTAGTCTTTATATTCATAAGGACCAAGTAGGCTTCATGCCTGTGTCACGGCTGCGCACTGCAGAAGTGTGAATCGCACCACTAAAGTGCAAAGCGCATGCTAAGGTTGCGAAGTGCTCTACAAGGTTGTGGACCTATGGCTGATTGCTGCTAAGTAGTTCCGGCTGATATGGGGAGAGGACCCCCTAGAGCACGGACACTGGAACACAGGGAGCTAGTGCATCGGTTTCCCCAGGGCGCGGAATCTAGGAGCCAGTGGGTATTCCCCAGAGCCTCTGGTGGTGAGGATGGATTTGGCTGCAACTGGATCCAGGTCGCGGCCCCTGGGGTCCCCTAGCTCATGCTCGGGCTGGCTACAGGTGGAAGAGGGGAAGCAGCAGCACAGGAATAAGCAAGAATAGTCAGAGGAATAGCAAAGAGTCAGGGCTACAAACAGACAGGAGAAACCGAGAACAAGCCGAAGATCAAGGTATCAGCCAGGAAGGGATAGTCAGACAAGCCAAGGATCACTATACAGATAAGATACAGAGCAACCAAAGGAGACAAACACACACAAGCCAAACACGGACAAACGTTAATCAGCAATGCGGCCTTACACTGCCAGCTATTATATCCTGTTACCAATTAAGGCCTGGGGTGGAGACCAGTAGAGGAGGGCCTACTAAAGCACACAGGTGAGGGAGGCCCAAACTTTAACTGGACACATGCAGCAAAGGTAGGCAACAGATAAGACATGTGTTTGCTGGTTACATGACAGAATGTATACTATGGTTTCATGACAGCTTGGCAGACAGGGGCCGGACCAGATCAGGAGGGCTGTAGATGTAATTTCCTTGTGAGGGGCGAACTGGGACAACGTCGAGCCCCAGGAGGGATTCCTCCTATCTTTGGATCTAATGAAGGCATTCGATACTGTCTCTTGCTCTTTTCTGATCCCTATCCTACATCGTTGGGGTTTCGGCCAGTCATTTATGAACATAATGGGAGCCCTTTATTCAAACCAAGCAAAAATCAAACTCCAGGGATTTTATTCAGATCCCCTTCCAATCCAGAAGGGCAATAGACATGGTTGCCCCCGTTGATCTTTGTAATAGTCATCGAGACCTTAGCCATAGCTATTAGAGACAACCTTGACATACACGGGGTGAGATGCGGCACACAAACCCATAAATGTGCATTATTTGCAGATGACATTCTGCTCTTTATTACTTCACCGCTTATCTCTCTACCGATCATCTGCAAGACACTCAATGACTTTGGCAAACTCTCGGGACCTAAAGTAAGCTATTCAAAATCCTTAGCCCTTAATATCAACTTACCAGACCATTTAGTCGCCCAACTCAAAGATACATTTCGGTTTTGCTGGAATGACAAAACAATCCCATATTTAAGAATCAATCTAACAACTCCCGTAAACCAACTGTATTCAGTGAATTACCCCCCACTATTCCATAAACTAGATAAAGACCTAGCACACTGGGATAAATTGGGCCTTTCATGGTTAGGTAGGGTCAACTCTGTAAAAATGATCCTCTTGCCCTGCATCCTCTATCTTTTTATGTCCCTTCCTATCCCGATTCCCAGGAATCACATCAAGAAGTTTCAGTCGAAACTCATCAAATTCATCTGGGGGAAAAAAAGGGCACAGAGTAGCTAAAGAAACCCTATTCTGCCCCAGAGACCAGGGAGGAGTGAACTTACCAAACCTCTTATGGTACTACCAGGCAGATCAACTTTCCCAACTATCCACTATATACTCCAAAATAGCGCATCCAGACTGGGTACACAAGGAAAGGCAAGCTATACTAGAATACACTATATATTATGTACTTTGGTACCCTCCTAAGACCAGACCTGCCATTATGGCTCCTACACTGTCACACTCCCTGACATTATGGGACTCACTCAAACATAACTCAAACTTAATTTCCCCTTGGCACCCACTCTCACACATCACACAAACCCCCTATTCCCCCCTGGACTAGACATCAAGGCGTTTCAATGGTGGCTAGACAAGGGGCTCTATAGAATAGGTCACTTTGCTAACCCTTCGGCATCTCTCACAGCTGCCCACTGTATAAGCAAACTCAAAATGCCTGAGTCCGAGAGATTCAGACTACACCACATATCACACTTCTTACACTCCCTATGGACTTCTAAACCCAACCCACTAATACTTACAGCATACGAGGAATGGTGTGGACGAGCCATGGAGCGGGGGGGGGGATTTCGGTAATTTACCATTCACTGGCCTCGTCAGAATCTAAATCCCCCTACATGAGAGACTGGAAGAGGGACTTGAACACCATACTGGTAGAAGCTAACTTAATGGTACTAATGAGATGAGATGGTACCCCAGAGAATAGCCAGGATTTTCCCAAGTGCCTCTCCCCTGTGTTTCCATAACTGTGGGCATGTAGGCTCAATGATGCACATCTGGTGGGAGTGTCCAAAGATCAGGAGTCTCTGGAATAGAGTCTTCTACATGATCAGGAAACTCACAGAACTACCTATTCAGAAAGCCCCTCATATTGCCCTGCTCAACTTTCCCAGCCCCAGCATCTCAAAAACAGCTCAACGCCTCATTATGTTCATACTGCTGGGAACTAAATTAACCATTGCCCGAGCCTGGAAGCAACCCAGTGTTTCCCTTAACTTAGTCAAAAGGAAGATCTCCTGGATAATGGCCCAAGAAAAAACAGTCAGCATCTTCCTAGAAACTACAGACAAGCATGATGCTACATGAGAACCCTGGATCAGGTATATGTCTACATCTTCTCCGCCCCTTCCCCTTCGGGGAGGCCTGTAGGGAGGCGAGTCCTCACAACATCACAAACTCTTCTCTACACCTCTCTTCCATGTCCCCCCTTTATTACTTTCCCCCTGGCTCACTCTCTATCCTCTTCTTTTTCTCTTTTTCACCATAGGTGCATTCTTCGGACCACTAACCGCCTCAATGTTACACCCCTATCCCGGTATTCCAGGGCAGGGAATTGTTTGTTTCCGGTTAAAGAGTTACAACAGGTCAGTAGCCACCCCACTTTATCTTTTAACAACCTCTGGGTTCAATTCACAGTAAACATTACCCTGAGAGGGCTATTCTGTCTTTCCCAGGAGTCCCTTCCCCACTTGCTACTGACTTCCATGTGTTCTACGTTCCCCTTGTTTTTACCCAATCGAACACATCTCAAAACGTTATTTCGGGATATCCTTAAACTAAAGTTTAGGTTCGCCTACCTCGAGGATCAGTTCTCATGTAGATCCAAGACAGAACTCTCCACCCACCTAAGGTGGCAGGGGGATTTTACTCTTTCCTTATAGGGTGGCAACTTTTCTCCTTTTGTTCCCCCCTTCCCTTTCTTTCCTTACTGATCTTTTTAGAGAATTTCTAAGACAAATTGATATGTCTGTGTTCTCTTAGCTGGGGGGGATGGCCCGGCCCAACACAGCTAGTCCCCATTCGAGGTGTTGGCGGGGGGGACCCTTTCGCCCCTCTGGGACTGAGAAATAGAACAACAATAGCTGGAAGATGTGTGACAGTTATAACTTGACTATGTTTTACGCTCTTGCCATACCTATGTTTATTAAATGTATCATTCTTACTACATTTGTACCTATGATAACATGTTCTCTTTGAAAAATCAATAAAAAACTATTGAAAGTTAAAAACTAGCATTGTAGTCAGCAGGCAGTCAGCAGGCATAATTATCCAATGCACATCATTTTGGTTGATTCCAGAATTTTAACTGTTCAAACGCATGCAATGGTATGTAATTATTCAATATTATGATGTGGAATTCCAAAATCCAGCTAATCAAAAATCCAGACGAAAAACGGTGTGGGTTCCCCCCTCCGTCCATACCAGGCCCTTTAGGTCTGGTCTGGATTTTTTTTTTTTTTTTATTATTTTTTATTGAAGATTTTAAACTTTTTTACAAAACAAAGCCTATTGGGCATACCCAGGCTTAGAGAACATAACACAAAAAAAAAACCCACTAATACAACTTAACTGGTCTGGATTTTAAGAGGAACCCCACACCAAAATATTGACATGGGGTCCCCCCAAATCCATACCAGACCCTTGGGTCTAGTATGGATTCGGAGGGGAACCCCCCACACCAATTTAAAAAAAAAATCCATATCCATACTAGACCCTTACCCGAGCATGCAGCCTGGCTGGACAGGATAGGGTGGGCGAGCGAGCGCCCTCACCTCCTGAACTGTACCAGGCCTCATGCCCTCAACATGGGGGGTAGTTGCTTTGGGGCAGGGGGGGCCCCCCACCCCAAAGCACCTTGTCCCCATGTTGATGAGGACAAGGGCCTCTTCCCGACAACCCTGGATGGTGGTTGTCGGGGTCTGCGGGCGGGGGCTTATCAGAATCTGGGAGACCCAGATCCCAGCCCCCTCTATGTGAATTAGTATGGGGTACATTGTACCCCTACCCATTCACCTAAAAAAGTGGAAAAAAAAACACACCAAACAGGTTTTTAAAATATTTTATTAAGGGAGCTCCGGAGTCTCTTCTCTCCTCTCCGGCTCTTCTCCCTCCTCCAGCGTGTTCTTTCTTCTGCTCTTTTGTGGGGTCTTCTTTCTTCTGCTCTTTTGCAGGGTCTTCTGCTCTTTTGCCGGTTCTTCTCCCTCTCCGTGCTGTCTTCTCCCTCTGTTCTTCTTCTGATGTTGTAATGCTGGTGTAATGCTGGCTCCGCTCTGTGCAATAAATTATATTGGCATGTGGCAGGGCCACCCGGTGACGTCAGCCAGAGGCCCAACCCCTTGTGATGTCACCGTCCCATCATGCATAGTGACATCACAAGGGGGTGGGGCCTCCAAATGACATCATCAGTGGCCTGCCCCATGCCAATATAAATCACTGCACAGAGCGGAGCTACCTTAATAAAATATTTTAAAAACCTGTGTAGTGTGTTTTTTTTCCACTTTTTTCTTTTAGGTGAATGGGTAAGGGTACAATGTACTCCATACTCATTCACATGGGGGGCTGTGATCAGGGGCCCCCTTTTTAAAGGGGGCTTCAAGATACCGATAAGCCCCCCACCTGCAGTTCCCGACAACCACCGGCCAGGGTTGTCGGCAAGAGGCCCTTGTCCTCATCAACATGGGGACAAGGTGCTTTGGGGTGGGGGGGCGCGGGGCCTCCCTGCCCCAAAGCACCCCCTCATGTTGAGGGCATGTAACCTGGTGCGGTTCAAGAGGGGGGGCGCTTGCTCTTCCCCCCCATCTTGTCCAACCAAGCTGCATGTTCGGAAAATGGTCTGGTATGGATTTTGGGGGACCCCCACAACATTTTCTATTAAAATTTTGGCGTGGGGGTTTCCCTCCAAATCCATACTAGACCCAAGGGTCAATTTATTTTGTGCGGGGTTCCCCTTAAAATCCAGACCAGACCTGAAGGGCCTGGTATGGATGGAGGGGGGAACCCACACCGTTTTTTGTCTGGATTTATGATAAACTGGATTTTGGAAACTAAAATTGAATAATTACATACCATTGCATGCATTTGAAAAGTTAAAATTCTGGAATCAACCAAAATGATGTGCATTGGATAATTATGCCTGCTGACTACAATGCTAGTTTTTAGGAGGTGATACTATTGGTGGGATTCAAACCCAGGTCGTCAATTTTAAATGTAGAAGAACATACCACTACGCCACAGACCTGGGAACACTCATACATAGAAAATACAATTACTAATGTTGGATTCTTTTCATTCTATACAATAATGTATTGCATTTGAGGAATTAATATTACGGTAACAACCATGCTCCTGTGGCAACTGTCAGCTGAATGTTAAAAAAAAACAAAATTTGCGGAAAAAAATAAAACGCACAAAAATAATGCATGGGGTCCCCCCAGGTCCATACCAGGCCCCTCGGGTCTAGTATGGATTCAGAGAGGAACCCCCTCACGCCGAAATAAAAAAATGGTGTATTGACCAGCGCCCTCACCTCCTGAACCGTACCAGGCCTCATGCCCTCAACATGGGGGATGGTTGCTTTGGGGCAGGGGGGCACTAAGCCTCCAACCCCAAAGCACCTTGCCCCCATTTTTATGGGGATAAGGGCCTCTTCCCGTCAACCCTGGGCTGTGGTTGTCGGGGTCTGCGGGTGGGGGCTTATCAGAATCTGGAAGCCCACTTTAACAAGGGGGCCCTCAGATCCTGGCCCTCTCTATGTAAATGAGTATGGGGTAAATCGTACCCCTACCCATTCACACAAAAATTGTCAAAATGTAAAAACCCCAAGTGACAGCTTTTGTCCAATTTTTAAGTCAAAAATGTTAAAGAGTTCCGTAATGTACATTCATGGTCAATCACAGCACCCGACGGATCCAAAAATAGTACATAATGTAAACGCTCCGCCACGATGGGAGGGCTCCCGATATATGCGCTCCGTGTGCTTTGACAGTTCTTTTCTAGGCAAGGGCAAGTCCACCTGGGTACGTAACCCGGGGGGCCCTGCCCCCCTCTGATGTTATGTGACGTCAGAAGGGGCGGAGTAACCTGGTTACTGGGTGGCCCCACCCTTGAAAATATAACACCTGTCAAAGCGAAGAGACAGCAGTCGCGGGAGCCCTCCCATCGAGGCGGATAGTTTAGATTTGTGTCTATTTTTCTGGTCCGTCTGGCGCAATGATTGACCATGGATGTACATCGCGGGACACTTTTTAACATTTTTTACATAAAAGATTGGACAAAAAAGTCTCTATTTTTTTAAAACATTTTTACTTTTTTGGTGAGGGTAGGGGTACAATGTACCCATTCACATGCAAGGGGCAGTATCTGGGGGCCCCCTTGTTAAGGGGGGCTTCCACATTCCGATCAGCCCCCCACCTGCAGACCCCAACAACCAGCAGCCAGGGTTGCCGGGAAGAGCCCTCGCTTGTCCCCCTCATCCTGACCTCCAGGCTGCATGCTCAGATAAGGGTCTGGTATGGATTTCGGGGGGATCCAACGGCGTTTTGTAGAAAAAATTGGCATGGTCCTCCCCTTCAAATCCATACCTGACTCGAAGGGCTTGGTATGGATTGGGGGAGGGACCCCATGATATATTTTTTTTACTCTGTATTGCCAGGAACCGACAATACATTATAGCTGCAAGCAAGTTGAAATTACATTTTTTATCAATGTGGGGGAGGATGTGGTAGCTATATTTGATGTGGGTGGGGCTCATTAATTTGTTTATTTGGCATCACCACACATTTGCTTCCAGCCCATGTGCACACATCACTGAGGGCTGGTTCACACTGCAGAGTTGTCCGAGATTGCATGTGATTCGCACCGCACAGTAGTGAAAATCACATGCGATCTCTGCGATACCATTTCAGCCATACAGATAGTATGGCTGAAATTGCATCACAATCGGACCAAACTCACATAGGACCCTTTTTTTTGTTCCGCAGCAGAATCAGATTGCATGGATGTTCACACCCATGTGATCCAATTCCTGTCCGAGTTTGCAGTTCGCACGATTAAAAAGTAAAAAGAAGGAAAAGAGAAATACAACAAGCAAGAGCTCAATAATGTACTTTTATTTTGCCAGCAGAAACACAACTATGTACATATTTACTGGCATTAAAATATTCTACAGTATATATGGATCTCCATTTAGCAAAACAGTTAGCAATTGGGGTCTAAGGGTCCTGCTCATAGGAGCTTACAATCTAACATTTGTCTAAACCTTAGAGTGGACACAGTTTTACGTTCACAGTGTGAAACAGGCAACACATTTAAAATTACAACTACTCAACACCCACCAAACCACATCACATTTTTAGCTGCAAGATTATAGAAACATACTTAACAGTCATTATTCTTACAAAGCATCATAACATATTATTAAAAAAGACACATGTTCAAACAATAACACTTACCACCCCCCACGTTCTACACACATACATTGGTCAGTATTTTCTCTGGAAGAATGCATGGTCAAACAGGAACAATACACACACAACACTGACAGCATGGCCACATAAACTTTTGATAGACAAAATGCACAAGAATTTCAGCAAACATCCAAACAGCCCAAATGGGAAGTTTGTTAATATGCACAATATCAGTCCTTCTCCCCCAAAAATCACAGCAAATACCACAGCCTCTTCTGAGACCAAACCAACCCCCCTACTGCAATCCTTTATATAAGATAGGTTGTATTGTTAGCACACTGACACACACCCAGTAGAAGTACATGCCCACCAGTATCTTTTAATCTGTCTCTTCATGTATGTCTAAATTGATTGCACCTGATGAGCAGGAACACATAATACTATTTTCTGTGTTAGCCCTTGGCTGTATGCATCAAATCTCCAACTCCGGGCCAAAATTCTAAGTCCATTTTCATCAGATAAACCAAGCAACAGTTTTCTAAGCAGATGTACCTGTGCAGTGTAAACCCTACAATTTTAAATGTCCAAGTCCCTGGGCATGATTAGTGCTAACAAACATTAACATCTGTCCCTGGCTGCAATGAGCTTCCAATCTAAGACCCCATACAGACTATTCGATTTTCTGCAGATTTTTCCTTCAGATTTACCAAAACCATGTAGTGCAAGGGCCTGCCTGAATGAATACAAATTGAAACTCTTAAGGTTTGACCTCATATTATATGGTTTTGGTAAATCTGAAGACAAAAATCTGCAGAAAATCTAATAGTGTGTATGGAGTCTAAAGCCCAAAAATAACTTGCTTACATTAGAGACAAATAAAATGCCAGCATGTCTTTGGATTGTGGTGAGAAACATATAAACTACTACTGCATGACATCATTTGGGACCAGATCCTAGGAACATTGAACACAGCAGAAAAATTCAAATGTTTTAAGAACATATTAAATAAAGGTATCATGCAGTGCATGATATTAAATAAAGGTATCATGCAGTGCATTCCAATGGGCAATACATATAGAAGAGCCAAGGCTAATCCAGGGTGGCTAAACCATAATGTAAAAAGCTTCATTAAAGAGAAAAATATGGCCTTTAAAAAATACAAAGAGGATGGGCCATCATCAGCATTCCAACATTGCAAGGAATGCAATAAGCAGTGTACAAACGCAATCAGGGCAGCTAAAAAGATTACGAGAGACACATAGCAAAGGAGATTAAAAAAAATCCAAAGAAATGTTTTAGATATATTAACAGTAAAAAGGCAAAATCAGAGCACATTGCACATATAAAAGACATGGATGGGAGGATAGTTACAGATGCCACAGAGAAGGCAACTGTACTAAATGCCACCTTCTCAGTTTTTACGTGGAAAAAGGAGGGGTTTACAGACCACGACAGTACTGCTAGTGACACAACACAGAATGTACCCCCATGGCTAACAGAGGCCGGAGTCAAGGAAAGACTTAATAAACTTAACACAAATAAATCACCAGGACCAGATGGCTTACACCCGAGAGTCCTCAGAGAAATCAGTCATGGTATAGCCAGACCATTGTTCCTAGTCTTTGCGGACAGCATACTGACAGGATTGCTACCAGCTGATTGGAGAAAAGTCAATGTGGTACCGATATTCAAAAAAGGGCAGAGACATATTCCTGGAAACTACAGGCCAGTCAACCTAACATCAATAGTGGGTAAATTATTGGAGGGAATGAGAAGGAACTTTAACCAAAAATTTACTGAGGAAAAAAATATCATTAGTAGTAATCAGCATGGGTTTATGAAAGGTCTTTTCTGCCAGACCAATCTGCTAACATTCAACAAGGAAGTAAGCTACCATCTAGACAGGGGAAGGCCTGTGGACTTAATGTATCTGGATTTTGCAAAAGCATTTGATACAGTCCCCCATAAACACTTAATCTACAAGCTGAGGTCTGCAGGCATGGACCATAAGGTTTGTTCTTGGGTAAAAAACTGGTTACAGAGGAGTGTCCAAAGGGTGGTGATAAATAACATATACTCAGACTGGTCTGGAGTGGTGAGTGGGGTACCCCAAGGTTCTGTCTTAGGACCACTTCTATTCAATTTATTCATAAATAATATAGAGGATGGGATAAATAGCTCAATCTCAGTTTTTTCAGATGACACAAAGATAAACAGGGCAATAACTCCACATCAGGATATAGAAATTTTACAGAATGACCTGAACAAAATAATGGAGTTAGCAGACAAATGGCAAGTGAGGTTTAATGTGGAGAACTGCAAAGTAATGCACTTGGCAGCAAAAAACATAAAGGCAAACTACTCACTAGGAAGGATCCGAAGCATTGCACTTTGTACCAGCCCATCTCACTACTTAATTATGACCTCAAAATCCTTGCTAAGGTCCTAGCAAACAGACTAGTAGGGGTGCTGCCTGGACTGATTGATATTGACCAAACAGGCTTCATGCCAGGGAAATCCACCGACATAAACTTCAGACGAGTTTTCACCCATATACAACTTCCGCCCACATCTTCCCAGACTAGAGTAATGGTAGCTTTTGATATAGAAAAGGCATTTTATATGGTAACATGGGGATATATGCAGGCAGGCTTGAAGGTACTTGGCTTTGGTTCCTCCTTCTGTAGGTGGATTGAGAGCTTATATAAATCTCCAACTGCGCAAATTAAACTGGGTGGACTCCTCTCCGACCCCTTCTCAGTAGAAAGGGGTACGAGACAGGGCTGCCCCCCCTCCCCATTTCTGTTCGCTCTAGCCATGGAGCCTCTGGCAGTGGCTCTGCGGCATTCAGAGAAGGTGAGGGGGATTGAGGTGGGCACAATTGTTGAAAAGCTTGCTTGTATGCTGATGATTTATTACTGTTTCTCAGTGATCCAGGGGCCTCGTTGTCAGCTGCTCTGGAGACAATATCACACTTCTCTAGGCTGTCAGGTCTGAAGCTGAATTGGAGCAAGTCCCAAATCTTACCCATTGATCAACTAACCCCTAGTTCTGTAGCTACTTCGACCCCCTACAATGGGCCTCCTCTATCCGCTATCTAGGTATTAACATCACCCCAAAAGTCACAGACTACATATCTCTTAATCTCCTACCCCTACTTACACAACTTAAGCAGCGACTTAGGGCCTGGGAGAATTTACCCCTGTCTCTTATAGGCAGAATTAATCTGATACCTCAATCTGGATCCCCAAATCATTTTTTCGGCAGTTTAAGTCACTCATCTTCCCTTTTATATGGAGAGCAAAGCCCCCAGGTTAAACAGGTCTATACTCAAACGGCCTTAGTTAGAGGGAGGCCTTGCCTGTCCGGACCTTCAAAAGTACTTTTATGCTGCCCTACTTAAACATGCCCATAACTGGGTGATATCAAACGACACCAACTCGGCAGTGGTCCTGGAGGCGCCGCATCTGGGATCCTTTGAATCACTGAGAAACATTCTGTATAGAGGTACTAAGGCACAGTTCTCTCTTACTGCATCTATGAAGGTGGTGGTGCAGGTTTGGTTTGTAAGAGGCAATCCGAGTCTCACGCAGGGTCCCCAGATACACGTGTTCAATTCCCAGTTCAACTCCCATTCGCTGCTCCTACTCCGGTCCAATTTGGAAACTACGCTGAAGGATGAGTCAATTTCTAAACCAACCTCCACAATTTATAAGGCCCTTCTGCCCTCAGTCCATTATGGACTGGAAGCCTTGTTTAATAAATGGCACAATGAGTTTCTGGAGTTGGACACGGAGAGCTGGGAGATCTGGGAGATCTGGGAATACCCATTCTCACAGCTGGTTTCGGCTAGAGACTGCTTAATTCAATTCAAACGAATACATTGTATGTATATGACACCCTATAAGCTAGATAAGATATACCCCAATTCTAGCATTGCCTGTTGGAGGTGTGGGAGTCCTAGAGCTGACGTTAACCATATGGTTTGGTCATGTCCTGAGATTTGGGCATACTGGGGCAGGGTTACTGATTTTATCTCCTCCCTCACTGCCATCCCCATTCCCATGAGGGTGGAAGTCTGCCTGCTGGGTCTGGTTGGTCCTCTGGCTCATCGACGGGCAACTAAAACTCTTATGGGGCTTCTCTTATTTTATGTAAGAGATGCTATAATCCTTAGGTGGAAGCAGTCAGTGATCCCAACTCTCAATGTCTGGAAAGCATTGGTCATCACGATAATACCATTATATAAAGCTACATTCATAGCTAGAGGATGTGGGACTAAGTTTGACAAGGTTTGGCATACTTGGTTGGAGGCCGAGAAATCCAACGAATCTCAATAAACCAGCTTACGATTAATTTTAATTTTTTAGTGTGTGAGCAAGTACTAATCCTTCTCTGTAGCCTGCTGTTCCCGCGATACTAGCTAAATGGTGTATTTGGTAGCGGAGCATGGGAGATTTATTATGGTTCCATTATTGCACCTATTATCCTTCCACCTTACCGGCAATATGAGGTTGTGAGATTCTTCAGACTAAAGTGATTTTAACATTTATAAGCTTTGTTTTCTGTTTAGTAACTTCATGTTAGTAGTACTAAGCCAGGGTATGTCCAAAGGCTTTGTTGTGTACACCATATTGAAAATACCAATAAATAGAAATTCCCCCAAAAAAAAAAACTACTCACTAGGGGGAGAACCTTGGGGGGAATCAAGGATAGAGAAGGATCTGGGGTTCCTAGTAGATGACAGATTGAGCAACAGCATGCTATGTCAAGCTGCAGCTACCAAAGCCGGCAAAATATTAGCATGCATAAAAAAGGGATATTACTCCAGGAATAAAATGATAATCCTGACCAGTGGCGGCTGGTGAAGTTTTTGGATGGGGGGGCGCCAGGCCCCGTCCTTCCCTTTGACCCCTCCTACTTTTAATAAGCCCCGCCCCTTATAGAATCCACCCACTCCGTCCCCTGTATTCCACATATTGTGTCAGGGGTATACAGCTCAGCATCACAGGA
>BLSH010093681.1:593361-634143 GCA_018402905.1 Glandirana rugosa
AAAGATTTTCTCTGCAATTTCCCCAACATTTCAGATTTGGAAAAAATGGAGTTACGTAAGGAACGTAATTCCATTTTTTCCAAATCCACATTCGTAGCAGGGGAGTCGGGGAAAAATGAATGGACTCTGGAGTAAGATAGGTCGCGGCACGTGCAGACGTCTAGAGAAGAGGGGAGTGAAGACCCAGAGCGACCGAAACGACCTCGTGGCTCTCGGTAACCGAGGGTCACGACAGTTAGTTTCGGTCACTACTCCTTCGTCTCCCGCCCCGGCTCGGGGCGACAGACACAGTTACCTACGTCGCTACTTTGTGCAATGATATTGCACAGAGCGGGCGGGAACCTCCTCTTTTCGGGTCCCTCCTCTCTGACCAGTGCCCCCACAGGAAGCCGCTTCCCATGTGGGCACTTGTGCATGCACCCAAGTCCCTCTGCTGCATCCATTGACACAGACAGCGGGGCTCGGCCCCGCCCTCTGCTTCCTCATCACTGGCTTTGATTGACAGCACTGGGAGCCAATGGCTCTCGGTGCTCCAGCAAAGCCAGCGAGACCCAGAAGTGAGGGGAGAAGAGATCTGCAGACGTGCACGGCGCTGGATAGAATGAGGTCTCAGGTAAGTAAAAAGGGGCTGAGGGGACGATGCTTACACCTAAACCTTTTTTACCTTAATGCAAGGAATGCATTGAGGTAAAAAAGGTTTAGACTTTACAACCCCTTTAACGTCTCTTTTAGAAAAGCCCCTCTTTAGTAATGTCATGAGTATAGTTAGTGCCCATATAAATGCCAGTGTGGGAAAAAACCCAAGTAGATGGGGCATGTGAGCCAGACACTCCTGAGCTGCTAAGATGTAATTGCCTGCAGTATTGATCTAAAGGGCCTTGCTGCAGAGCTAAAGTCCTAGGCAAGGTGGTACAGACCTGGACAGAATCCTAATATGTGTGTAGTGGTGGAAGAACGGGAATGAGAGTGCCATCTGGGAGCTTGCCTGGCTGAGGAGAGCTATAGAAAGAGCAAGGAGAGAGAGACTGGTATACTAAAGGAAGCACATCGGTCCCCCTGACCCTCAGCAGGGGGTCCTGTGATGAGGAGATGGAAGCTAATGCTGTGTACTTGGTTTACACGGGGAAGTGGTCCCAAATCTGTGGTGCTCCCAAGCAGAGGAATGGCGGCGTAGAGGGAAGATGGCCTATAAGATATGTGCTTGCATTCTGCACAGAAATAACAGCTACAGAATGTCTACTCCTATGTGTGGCCTTCCATGGCAAAGAATTCTGATAGTGTCAAATGTGATGCCAGATGTCATGGAAATCTTTGCAAAGTTAGAGTAAAGTGCATTTTATGTGTGGAAAGTCCTTTATTCTCAAATATTAAGGTCCTAGGACAGGGATGGTGTGAGCAGGCCTATGTCCAGGAGTTTGACGCATTATGCTGAAAGGTAATCCAGCTACAGGTGGGTAGCTGTCCTATCCAATAAGAATCAGGGAGGAGACTTGTACAGTTTGGCGCCAACACCTGCCCAATCATAATCCCCCTTACTCTGAATAAAAGTATGAATCCATAAATCATTAGCATAAGCACATTGAAAAAGAACAGACAAAATTGCATTTTTTCTACAGACTTACCTGTAAAATCCATTTCTTTGAGTACATCGTGGGACACAGAGTAGCCATATACATTACTACCTGGGTTATGCACCATCTATAGGTGAATGGACACTGGTAGAATAACCAAAAACAGGAAGTTCCCCTCTATATAATCCCTCCCATACAGGAAGTACACCCGTTTTGTAGCAAGCAATGAACTCCCAAAAAGAGAGGGGAGGGACCTTTGTGTCCTGTGATGTACTCAAAGAAATGGATTTTACAGGTAAGTCTGTAGAAAAAAAAAACAATTTTTTTCTCGTACATCATGGGACACAGAGCAGCCATATGCATTACTACCTAGGACGTCCCAGAGCAATAGCCTTGAGGGGAGGGAAACACACTGTATGAAAACACCTTCAGATTTATACAGCAGCCTGTAAGACACTACGGCCAAAAGCCGAGTCCTTTGCTGTCCTAACATCCACCTGATAAAATCTTGTGAACGCATGTACTGAAGACCAAGTAGCGGCCTTACAAATTTCCACCACCGACGCCTGATGGCGAAAATCCCAGGGGGTTCCATCACCCCTGGTAGAATGAGCTCTAACTACCAAAGGCAGGAGCTTTACCTTTCAGGCCATAGGCCTGAGTAATTAACTGGTGGATGCACAGTGAAATGGACACCTTAGAAGCCGCTTGATCCCTCTTGGGGCTTTACGGCAAAACAAAAAACGTATCAGAAATTCTGATGCTTGCAGACCTTTCTAGATAGGTTCTGACTGCCCGCACCACATCCAAAAGCTACAACTGCTTCTCTTCTGGCGAGCCAGGCTGAGAGAAAAAACAAGTCCTGATTTATATGAAAATCGGAAACTAGAAATCGGAAAGGAAGGAAGGGGCGTAGCACAACCTTATCATGGTACAAAATCAAATACGGCTCTTTACAGGAAAGGGCTGCCAGTTCAGAGATCCTTCTAGCTGAACTAATTGCAAAAATAAAAGCCAACTTCCGTGTCGGAATTTCATTGATCGATTCAAAAGGTTGCTTCTGTAGCACCGACAGGACCAAATTCAAATCCCAAGGACAAAGAGGAATTTGGAGGCAATAAATGAGGCTTCTGGAAGTACACAGATAAAGCCCAAACCTGTCATTTAATTGTTGTCAAGGCTGATTTCTTGTCTAAGCCTGACTGAAAAAAGGAGAGAATTCTTTCTACCAAATATTTGCAAGGATGCCAACTTCTGGCCTCACACCAAGCAATGTAGGCCTTCCAAACCCTGTGACAGATCTTCCTGGTGACCACCTTTCTGCCATTTACCAACGTAGACATCGCTGGTCCTGAGATACCACGATCTCTTAGGACCCTGGCTTCAATAGCCACACTATCAAATTCAGAGAGCGTAAATTCGGGTGGAATATAGGCCCTTGTGACAGTAGATCGAGCCAGAGCAGAAGAGTCCAAGGCTCGTCTACTTCTAACCTCACTATCTCCAGGTACCAGGGCCTCCTGGTCCAGCCCGGAGCTAACAAAATGACTGATGTAATCTCCTCTCGGATCCTGCACAAAAGATGTGGCAGGACAGGAATCGGGCAAAAGCATGAATCAGAGAGAACTGAGCTCAGGGAACTACCAGTGCATCTAACCTGACCGCAAGGGGATCTTTTGCTCTGGATATAAACTGCTGAATCTTGCAGTTGAATATGGATGCCAATAGATCTACATCTGGCATGCCCCAACGCTGGAAAATCTGCATAAACACCTGTGGGTGCAGATACCATTCTCCTGGATGTATCTGCTGGTGGCTGAGATAGTCCGCCTTCCAGTTCTCTACCCCCGGAATGTGGACTGCAGACAGCCCTGGAACATGCTTTTCTGCCCAGGATAACACATGACTGACCTCCATGTGAGCCAGGCGACTCTTGGTGCTGCCCTGGTGGTTGACATAGGCCACAGTCGAGGCATTGTTGGTTTGCACCCTTACCGGGTGACCCTGTAACTCTGCTGTCCAACAATTGCTTGAGTCGTATTGCCCGCAGCATAGAACATTGATGGGCAGTCCCTGTTCCTTCAGAGTCCATTTCCCCTGGACTGTGGAACTTTCCATGACTGCGCCCCAGCCGGAGAGACTGGCATCTGTGATCACTACCTTCCACGACAGCGGAAGACAAGACCTTCCTTACACCAGATTCTGGTCTATTAAACACCATGTGAGACTTCCTCGAGCCTTGGAGGTTATGATCATGCAGAAATCCAAAGCCTGCATCTTCCTGCTCCATGCAGACAAAATGTTCTGCTGCAATGCCCCGGAATGAAACTGGGCATATGGAATTGCCTCGAATGAGGAAACCATCCTTCCCAGAAGACTCTGAGTGGGACAGACGGACGTCTGTTTCGGCTTACTTGTCGAACTTGATCCTTTAGGACCTCGACCCATCTTGGAGGCAAGAACACTCTTGCCTGGACTGTGTCCATAATCAGGCCTAAGTATTCCAGACTTTGAAATGGCTTTAAGGCCGATTTCTAAGAATTTACATCCAAGATGTTCCAGGAATTGGACCGTAAAGGCCACGTTCTTCATCAAAACCTGCAGCGATTGATCTCTGAGTAGGGCATCGTCTAAGTAGCCTGAAATCAAGATCCTCCATGATCTTAGAAGACCCAGCACTGGCGCCAGGACCTTTGTGAAAACTCGGGGAGCGGTTGCGAGTGGTTGATGAAGTTGAAATATTGGCACATGCAGGTATACATCCCTGATATCTATGGATGCCAGAAAATCTCCTTCTTGGATAGAGGCCACTACAGAGCGGACTGATTCCATCTGAAAGAGTTATCGGTTCAGTGCTCTTAGATCCAGAATTGGTCTTATGTCCCTGTTTGGTTTTGGAACCGTGAATTGGTTCGAATAAAAACCTGTACCCCTTTTCGGGAACCGGGACCTCCATAATCACACCTTGCCGTCTTAGACGGTCTAGTGCCTGAAACAATAAGCCCTATTTTGAAAGGTCCGTCGGAACGCTTGACCACAAATCTTTGAGGAGGGTAGGAGTGTAACTCCAACTTGTACCCCTAAAACACTGTGGAGATGACCCACTTGTCCTGAACCAGCGTTCCCCATACTCCCGCAAACCGCAGCAGCCTTTCCCCCACCCACACAAGTGGGGGGTCCCTTCACGAGGAGGGTTTGGTGCCTGTATTAGCCAGTATTAGCTGACTTTTGGACTCACAGCCTCTTTTGGCCCTGGCCTTGTTGTTTACATTTGGCAGTAGATCCCTGGTGCTGTCAGAACTGCCTAGGGCCTGAAAAACCTGAGGAAGTAGCGCGTGGCACCTTAAAAGAGGGCCGTGCAGCTACCCTTTTCACAGGCAGAAGAACTCTTCCCTCCAGATATTTTCTGGATGTACTTATTAAGATTGTCCCCAAACAAACGTTCTCCATGGAAAGGAAAACCAACTAGCATCCAAGGGAGCACTGCTGACCAGCTTTTTAGCCACAAAATTCTGCGCATGTGCACAGACAGAAGAGCCATATGGGAAATATGCTGTATGGAATCTTTAAGGGCATCTATGGCAAAACAAAGAACCTGAGGTAGATCTGCTCTGTCCTGAACAGATTCCTCCGCTCTATTGGGCCGTCTATCCTGATCCTTCAAGGCTTGACAGACCCCAGTTGCCGCCACTGTGGGCTGAATAGTGGAACCTGCCAGGGCGAAGGATGCCTTTAACAATTCTTCCAGCTTCTTATCCACAGGATCCTTAAAGACCTGTGCAATGTCCACTGGGCAAGTTAAGGTCTTGCTTAGGGAGGAAACCGCTGCATCAACAACCGGTATGCTACACTTTTTATTAAAGCTTTCCTCCATAGGATATAATAGAGAAAATCTCTTTGGAGGCACAAAAACCCTTTCTAGGAGCTCCCAATCAGAATATACCACCTGCTTCAAGAGTGGGTGGAAAGGAAACACCTTCATAGCCTGCTGTGGTTTCAAAGAACCAAGGGAGGAACAAGGGTTTTCCAGGACCTCTACCGGAGGTAACTTAAAAACTGTACGAACCATCTGCATAAGAGAATGGATGAGGAGCTTTTGTGATTGAGAAGCTGATATAATTTGAGCCTCTTCAGGCTCTGAATCACTTGAGGCAAATTCCTCTGTTTGGATATCAGCTGCCTGATCGGCCATTACCTCTTCTAGCCTCATCAACCCAGTCTTGATCCAATATAGGAGGAATAGGGGAAGGAGATCTGTCATGCTTTCCGCCACAATCATTCCAGCAATCTTGCTTTCTAGACCAGCCAAAGCTGATGCCAGATCCTGCTTAGTAATAAACTCTGAGGTAGAAACATTGGTAGCAGGCACAACGCTGGATGGACGTAGTGGCTCAGATTGCCCCGGTGTCATCCAGTCTTTCAGGTGAAGCTATTGCAGCAGAGTTCCGTTTAGCTTCTACAGGAGCCACTGATGGAACACATGTGTCCCTTGTTGCAGCACTCCCCCAAGAACGCTTCTTGGAAGACATAGCTTGCTGAAGCACTGGTAACTGGCTTTGTAACACAATACACAAGTTCCTCACTACCACAATTCCTCCTTGGAAGAATCTAATACAAATTACCTGTTCTTCCAGTCAATGCAACATAACTAGGCTGCACCTGCCATCACATATAGACTCACTTGACCCAGGATAGGCTGCTCTGCTTCCCCACCACTGGCCAGCAAGAAAAAACTTCCTGTGCAGCTTTAAAAAGCCCTCCATGGCCATCAGCGCCTCATGCGCACGTTCGTGCGCCCTCCCTGTGCACACCCCCGTGGCTGGGGACACCAGAGCAGCATTCCTATGCCCTTTAGTTAGCAAAACAAGCATAGCAAGGAAACTTTTTTTTTTCAAAATATGTCAGCCTAGATATACAACTGTTGCAGGGAAATATCTATAACAATTGGACCCTAGTTTTTCACAGGGCCACTTACCGCTCCTGCTGCAGGACAATAGCCTAAGCCAGAGGTACAGCCTTCACCCATGGCGGCAGGTTCTGTCACCACGGCCCTTCAAGGACTGGGTACCCTATTAGTATGAGGGTCCATTCCCTTGGACCTGTACAGCGGCCTACAAGAAATGCCTTAGTTCTAAAGTGCCCAGGATTTCCACTACGTAGGGTCCAGCACCCGGAGGTAGCATTACAGGCAAAACCTCGTTATTGATCCTTTAATCTTCTTTAAGAGGGCTGGGTACCATTCATCTTAGCATAGTAGCTTTTTGAAATGGATCCGGTCTGAAAAAGCTATCCCTTGATTCTTTAAGAACCTGTGCGGGATTACAGCATGGAAGCTCGCAGAGAGCTCAAAGGTGACCATCCACCGTTTTAGACACCGGCGAAAAAATTGGTGTACTTCCTGTAACGGAGGGGTTATATAGAGGGGGACTTCCTGTTTTGGTTATTCTACCAGTGTCCATTCACCTATAGGTGGTGCATAACCCAGGTAGTAATGTATATGGCTCCTCTGTGTCCCGTGATGTACGAGAAAGAAACAAGCTTTTACCATGGTTAGAATTGGTGAAAAAAAGTCCCCGTCTTTCAGAACCTGGGTTTTTTCCATCCAGGCTGTAAAAGCCAGCTAACAAGATACAGGGTAGAAGACTGGTCCATGAGATAATCGTTCTGGCCCATGTAGTAAATGCCACAGTACATTGGCTAACAGGCAAACAAGGTCGGAATACCTGACCACAATGTCTGAGGCCACTCTAGAGCAATGAGAATGACTGGTATCCTCTCAGCCTCGATCCTTCGAAGTAGATGAGGTAAAAGCTTCAGTAGAAAAAAGGCATAGATCAGGGACGCATGACGCCACCAGTGCATCTGCTGCATTCGCTGTAAATCTATCCAGCTTAATCAAGAGGCTAGTAAGTAAACAATGCAGACATATATCTCTGAACACCTCCAGACGAAGAGATACTTCCCAGGTCCAAATGTTACAGTGCCCTGAAAAAGTATTCATACCCCTTGAAATTTTCCACATTTTGACATATTACAACCAAAAACGAAAATGAATTTTATTGGGATTTTATGTGATAGATCAACACACAGTGGCCCATGATTGTGAAGTGGAAGGAAAATGATAAATGGTTTTCAAAATTTTTTACAAATAAATATCTGAAAAGTGTGGCATGCATTTGTATTCAGCCCCCTGAGTCAATACTTTGTAGAACAACCTTTCATTGCAATTACAGCTGCAAGTCTTGTTGGCTTTGTACATCTAGAGAGAGTGAAATTTTTGGCCATTCTTCTTAGCAAAATAGCTCAAGCTCTGTCAGATTTAATGAAGAGCATCCGTGAACAGCAATTTTAAGTCTTGCCACAGATTCTCAATTGGATTTAGGTCTGGACTTTGACTGGGCCATCCTAACACATGAATATGCTTTGATCGAAATCATTCCATTGTAGCTCTGGCTGTATGTTTAGGGTCGTTGTCCTGCTGGAATGTGTACCTCTGCCCCAGTCTCAAGTCTTTTGCAGACTCTTACTGGTTTTCTTCTAAGATTGCCCTTTATTTGGCTCAATCCATCTTCCAATAAACTCTGACCAGCTTCCCTGTCCCTGCTGAAGAAAAGCATCCCCACAACATGATGCTACCACCACCATGTTTCACAGTGGGGATTGTGTGTTTAAGGTGATGTGCAGTGTTAGTTTCCCACCACACATAGCATTTTTGCTTTAAGGCCAAAAAATTAATTTTGGTCTCATCTGACCAGAGCACCTTCTTATACAGGTTTGCCGTGTCCTCCACATGGCTCTCGCAAATTGCAAACGGGACTTCTTATGACTTTCTTTCAACAATGGCTTTCTTCTTGCCACTCTTCCATAAAGGCCTGATTTGTGGAGTGCACGACTAATAGTTGTCCCATGGACAGATTCACCCACCTGAGCTGTGGATCTCCACAGCTCCTCCGGAGTTACCATGGACCTCTTGGCTGCTTCTCTAATTAATGCTCTCCTTGCCTGGCCTGTCGGTTTAGGTGGATGGCCATGTCTTGGTAGGTTTGCAGTTGTGCCATACTGTTTCCATTTTCGGATGATGGATTGAACAGTGCTCCATTACACGTTCAAAGCTTGGGATATTTTTTTATAACCTAATCCTGCTTTAAACCTCTCCACAACTTTATCCCTGGCCTGTCTGGTGTGTTCCTTGGCCTTCATGATGCTGTTTGTTCACTAAGGTTCACTAAGGTGGACTCTATTTACTAATTAGGTGACTTCTGAAGGCAATTGGTTCCACTAGATTTTAGTTAGGGGTATCAGAGTAAAGGGGGCTGAATAGAAATGCACGTCACACTTTTCAGATATTTATTTGTAAAAAAATTTGAAAACCATTTATTATTTTCCTTCCACTTCACAATTATGTGCCAATTTGTGTTGGTCTATCACATAAAATCCCAATAAAATACAATTACGGTTTTCATTGTAACATGACAAACTGTGGAAAATTTTAAGGGGTTTGAATACTTTTTCAAGGCACTGTATCTGCTGAGAAAATCTGCCTGCCAGTTCTCCACCCCCCCATAATGTGCTCCACTGAAAAGGCTGGAACTTGAAAATCTGCCCAGGACAGGATAGACTACCTCCATTGATGCTGCATCCTTCCTTGTGACCCTCTTTTGACTCATGTAGGCCACCAGGAATGGGCAAGGTGTCCATTCATGGAGGAGGCAGCGCGGATCGTGAGCCGCGGGGGAGTGGAAAATGGGTAAACAAGTCAGGAGGAAGCTCAAGGCAGCCCAAGGAGCCAAGTGACTGTCTAATTACTGAGACTGAGTGACGTTCAGGTAGAGACAGACAGTTTATATATGCGCAGTGCGGACTCCAGCGTGTGTTCTTACTTCTGAGGAAACAGTCAGCAGGGACAGTCACAGGAGGGAGGGACTAGGCCTCTGGGTCTGGGAGTCAGTGCAGTGCGGGAGAAGAAGGAGAACAGAGCTGAGGAGGAGGAGGAGGGGAAAGCAAGGAACTTGGACGTTGGAAGGAAGTTGCTGCTGGCCTGGGGTGTTTATGTGAGATAATATGATTGGGTGCACAGACACAGTAATCCAGGATTCAGAATAGGACCTGGCTCTAGCTATTCTCTGTTTCCTTATCAAACACAATCTTTATCTTCACATGCCATCGTTCAGCTCCTCTGCATCTGCTCGGCAATCATACCTATACAGGCCAGGGCCCTGCTACTGCTTGTTGAACTGATGATGAACCAGGTGCGGACTGACCATTCAGGCAGATCGGGCGCTGCCCGAGGGCCCGGGCCAGTAGGGGGCCCCATAAGCGAACGAGGTGAGGAGGAGTGGGCTGACATGGGCTGGGGGTGGTATGTACGTGGAAGCAAGACCAGATATAGGGAGGTCCTGGGGCCCCCCGCCTCAGTGGTGCCTCCTTGGCTGCTTCAACGGTCCTCTAACCTCGACACAGAGCTTCTGTGTGACAAGAGGTAGGGGAGCTGCAAGTGCCAGCATCCAGGACATGTGCCAAACTGGTGCCCCAGGGGCCAATGCCACCCTCCAGCCATGTTACCTTGCACATTGCTGCTGTGTAAGACAGGCAGAGCAGCCTGTGTGCTGTGCCTCTGCTGGTCACTGTCTAATAGAGCAGTGTTAAATGCTGTGAGGAGGATGGACGGTATGCCCTAGAAAGGAGATTCATTTTGGAGTGTAGCACTAAAATTTAGAGCTGTTGAGAGCTCCTGAGCTCAGAGCTGAGAACTGTAGATGGTCGGGGGCTTGGTGCAAAAGTGACAGCTGTGTATTAGGGATGATTCCAGGTGCAGAGGTGACAGTTATGGATGGGTGGGGGCTGGGTGAAGAGGTGTTAGCTGTGAAGGAAGGCAGAAGTGAGCTGTGTACTGGGATGCAGAGGTGAGCTGTGTACTGGGACACAGAAGTGAGCTGTGTACTTCGAAACAGAGGTGAGCTGAGTACTGGGATGCAGAGGTGAGCTGTGTACTGGGACACAGAGGTGAGCTGTGGATGGGAGGTGCAGAGGTGAACTGTTGATGGGAGGTGCAGTGGTGAGCTGTGGCATGGGATGCAAAGGTGAGCTGTGGCATGGGACACAGAGGTGAGCTGTGGATGGGAGGTGCAGAAATGAGCTGTGGATGGAAGGTGCAGAAGTGAGCTGTGGATGTGAGGTGCAGAGGTGAGAGCTGTGGATGGGAGGTGCAGAGGTGAGCGGTGGATGGGAGGTGCAGAGGTGAGCTGTGGCATGGAAGGTGCAGAGGTGAGCTGTAGATGGGAGGTGCAGAGGTGAGCTGTGGATGGGAGGTGCAGAGGTGAGCTGTGGCATGGGACGCAGAGATGAGCTGTGGATGAGAGGTGCAGAGGTGAGTTGTGGACAGCTAAGGTGTTAATTTAAACATATGTGTACTTGTAGAACTAGGCCAGAGAACAGACAGAGTGTTTTTTGATGGTTTTAATTTGAAATGTAACTTGGCGTGCTTCACTATGGTCTGCCCTTTGGAAAATGTCTGCCACAGCCTTGGTCCGTGCTTATCCCTGTAGGCCACAGTTGTGGCATTGTCCTACTAAATCTGGACCAAATGTCCATTCAGGAGGAGGGCCCCAATGACGTAAAGGAAGGTAAAATACTTCAGGAAATTGATGGTAAGTGGCAATTTCTCCAAGACCAACAACCCCTAATCCACAGTGGGCTCAGAACTCTCCCCCAACCTAGAAGACTGGGATTCATCATGACAATCTTCCATTGCAGAAGAAGATATAAAGTGGCCTTGTCCAGAGACAGACTGAATTTGTGCCATGCCATGATAATGTTCGGTCACATATCTTTTGAGTGGAATTGAGCCAGTGGAACCACTGCAAAGGTGGATACCAACAATTACAACACTGACAAGCAGCTTTGGGTTAGGTTCACACTGTTGTGATACCATTTTTATTTGACTTTCAGTGCATACATGTAGTGCTACTTGGATGCAACTTCAAGCAGGTTTGTAAATTCTATGGGGCCAAAATCACACTGGAAGCTCACCAAAGTAGCACAGGAACCTTTTCCAAAATCACTCCGTGGTGAGTAACATTGATGTGAATGGGCACCATTAAAAACAATGTGAATGCTCCTTGTCATGTGATTCTCTGAAACTCAAGTCCCATCTGAAATCGCACAAGTGTGAATCAGGCCTTAAAATTGAGGACTGACACCAGGATTTAAGTTGCTAAACCTGACTCTGCATTTTTATCGACTTCTCCTGGGGCAGGAAGAGGTTGGCTTAAAGGATATCCAGGAGAAGGACCAAGTACCCCAAGCACCATGATGGATTTATAAAGGACTGCTCAATGTTCAGGGATTCAGCCAAAGTTCTCCAAGGTCTGCAGCGTGATTGACACATTGGAGTTCAAGGCCAGGAAGGTTTGTTTTCAAAGCAACAGATCTTCTAAGAATCCAATAATTGGAATACTACTGAGGCAGAGAAGGCACTGGATTGGAGCTAGGACCTTTGTGAAGGATTTTAAAGTTGAAATAGGACTATCAAGGCAGCATCAGATAACTATGTGCTTGTGCATCAAGGCACAGAACAAGGATAATCTTCAGCCACATTTGTGCAAAAACATTATTTCATGTGAGCGAACTAATTCACACAGGCACGTTGCCTAATTCCAATGTTGGTACCAGATGGCCTATTTAAGGAACAGAGCTAAGCCTGGAACTTGCTGAATGTTATATAGCTGTTACCCTTCAACCCAAATCCACTTCTTTTCCTGTGATCTGCTTACCAGTTGCTGACTTAGCCTGCCCCCGGACCCATCATTGCTCTAACTTCCTGTTCTGACCTGGCTTGATCCTGACCTTGTCTATGTCATTCTGCTGACTCCCTGTTTGACCTTGATCTGCATGATGACCAGTATTCTGCTCACCTTCTGGTGTGTCCTCAGCCCTTCCTGACCATAACTGCATTCCAATGGTGTTTGGACCAGAGGTATAAAGGAAGTCCTCTTGTCATCTCGGCCTCTAACAAGGGGCGTGATATGAACCGAAGGGAAAGGTCACAAACTGAAAGTAATTGTTGCCCACATCAAAGAAAAGCTGTTGCAAATGGCATCTTTTATGTCGACGAATTCCTGTGATATAGGAATGCAAAAATGACCTAAATTGATTCCATATAGAAATTTTAAGGATGTACAAAAGCATTGTGAGCTAAGTCCAAGATGGGTCACACTGTAAACATGTTTGAGTAAAAACCTTGAAGCTTTTAGGCTAAAGAAATGATAACCCTTTGGGATAACCATCCCTGAATTGAAGAAAAGATTTGCATCCAATGATAAAGAAACTGTTGCTTTTCCAATCAACACCTAAGTGTCCTGCAGATTTGGACAGAAGATAAGTTTAGCTGAGACATAACCCTGCTGGCACCCAGTGCTGCATTGCGCAGAAAAATTAATATTACAATCATTTGGACAATGTAATGAAAAACTGAGTGGCAATGCCAGTAGCGGACATATCCATGCTTAGGTATTTTAACCAGTCAGCCAAAGTTTGGGAAAGAAGTGCAGAGGTGAACACGGGTTAAATGGCAGAGCCCACCTAAAAGTGGATTGAGAAATTGTTTCTAATTTCTTGTCCGTAGGGTCCCTAAAAGAAAACAGCATTTTCTATGAGAATGTTCAAAGCTTAAAGTGAGACACAGGAGGAGTGGACCATTTACTGACACATTCCTCCACATTGAAATAGACTGCATGGAACCAAATGGGGTGAGACATTGTTTGTCGGGGTGTTTCCAATCTTTGTAGACAAAATCATAGTAGAGCGCATTTAGGTCAATAAGAAATAAGCCCAGCTTATGTTGGAGGAAGGAGCAGCGGAGTCTTACAATTTTAGAGTGGAACGTATTGTCCTGATTAGAAAGGTCTCCTTCCATTTTGGTGAAAAATGCTGAGAGAAATTTAGCTATCAGAATCTCATCTGCTACTAGGAAATAGAAGGGATCAGCATCCAACAATGAGTTCTCTGGAGGATCTCTGACAAAATCAGAGATATTAAGCAATAAGTATCTATGCTTCAGACTCCCCAGAGAGAGCATACAGTTGTATGCAAAAGTTTAGGAACCCCTGACAATTTCCATGATTGTCATTTATAAATATTTGGGTGTTTGGATCAGCAATTTCATTTTGATCTATCAAATAACTGAAGGACACAGTAATATTTCAGTAGTGAAATGAGGTTTATTGGATTAACAGAAAATGTGTAATATGCTTCAAAACAAAATTAGACAGGTACATAAATTTGGGCACCCCAACAGAAAAATCACATCAATATTTAGTAGAGCCTCCTTTAGCAGAAATAACAGCCTCTAGACACTTCCTATAGCCTGTAACGAGTGTCTGGATTCTGGATGAATGTATTTTGGACCAGTCCTCATTACAAAACATCTCCAGGTAAGTTAGGTTTTATGGTTGCCAAGCATGGACGGCCCGCTTCAAATCACCCCACAGATGTTCAATGAATGATATGCAGGTCTGGGGACTGGGAGGGCCATTCCAGAACATTGTACTTGTTCCTCTGCATAAATGAGCAGTGTCGTTGTCTTGTTGAAATATCCAGCCCCGGCATAACTTCAACTTTGTGACTGATTCCTCAACATTATTCTCAAGAATCTGCTATTATTCAGTGGAATCCATGTGATCCTCAACGTTAACCAGATTCCCATTACTGGCACTGGCCACACAGCCTCATAGCATGATGGAACCACCAAATTTTACTGTGGGTAGCAAGTGTTTTTCTTGGAGCGCTGTGTTCTTTTGCCGCCATGCATAACGCCCCTTGTTATGACCAAAATAAAGCTGGCTTGTCCAAATGTGCGTTTGCATACCTCAAGGAACTCCGTTTGTGGCGTGTGTGCAGGAAAGGCTTCTTTCGCATCACTCTCCCATACAGCTTCTCCCTGTGCAAAGTGCGCTGAATTGTTGAACAATGCACAGTGACACCAAGTTGATGTTGTAGGTCTTTGGAGGTGGTCTGGGGCTGTTTTTGACCGTTCTCACCATTCTTCGCCTTTTCCTCTCCAATATTTTATGTGGCTGCCACTTCTGGCCTTAACAAGAACTGTGCCTGCGGTCTTCCATTTCCTCACTATGTTCCTCACAGTGGACACAGCTTATATCTCTGCGATAACTTTTTGTAGCCTTCCCCTAAACCATAATGTAGAACAATCTTTGTTTTAAGGTCATTTGAGAGTTGTTTTGAGGCCCCCATGTTGCCACTCTCCAGAGGAGAGTCAAAGAGAACAACAACTTGCAATTGGCTAACTTAAATACCTTTTCTCATGATTGGATGCACCTGTCTATGACGTTCAAGGCTTAATGAGCTCACCAAACCAATTGTGTGTTCCAATTAATCAGTGCTAAGTAGTTACAGGTATTCAAATCAACAAAATGACAAGGGTGGCCAAATTTATGCACCTGTCTAATTTCGTTTTGATGCATATTGCACATTTTCTGTTAATCCAATAAACCTCATTTCA
The DNA here is from genome assembly GCA_018402905.1 of Glandirana rugosa. Lineage (NCBI taxonomy): Eukaryota > Metazoa > Chordata > Amphibia > Anura > Ranidae > Glandirana > Glandirana rugosa. The sequence goes on from BLSH010093681.1 coordinate 608,449, forward strand.
CTACTGAAATATTACTGTGTCCTTAAGTTTTTGATAGATCAAAATGAAATTGCTGATCCAAACACACAAATATTTATAAATGACAATCATGGAAGTTGTCAGGAGTTCCTAAACTTTTGCATACAACTGTAATGTCAGCAGTGTGTGTGTCACTGACAGTCTGTCACACACTGTCATAAACTGGGATCACTAGTATGCAGGAGGCTGTCATTAGATCAGGGTCCCCATCAGAGTGCCTCTTTACACAAGGTTTCACCATCAGAGTGCCCCTTACATCAGTGTCCCCTTCAGAGTGCCCTCTTACTTCAGATTTCCCCATCAGAGTGCTCCTTTACATCAGGTGTCCCCATCAGAAAACCCCTCTTATATGATCAGTTATCCCCATCAAAGTGCCCCCTTACATCAGGTGTCCCCATCTAAGTGTCTCCTCACATCAGGTGTCCCCATAAGAATGCCCCCTACAACAGGTGCCCCCATCAAAGTTCTCCCTTACATGAATTGTCCCCATCGGTGTGCCTCCTTACATCAACTATCTGCATCACACTGGCTCATGGATCAGTGGACGCACTCTCAGAAACCTGGAGCTGCAGAACTAAAAACTGGGGGGCCTAGCCCACCCCAGCACCCCCCTCGATCCATCTGTAGCATAAGAGAAAGAAACATCTGTTCTCCTAAGGACACAAAATGAATCTGAGCATATATGATGGTTTATAGCCTCAAGGGCATGACCTTTAGTTTTGAATTGAGTCAATTTATCTTGTGGGCTGCAGAATAACCATAGGTTTCTTGCTATCAAGCTGCATCATCCAGTGCATTATCCAGTGGACAACAGAGAAAAATATTTTTGCTGGACACACACTATTATTAATATTATATTATATTGTTAATTAGTAGTTGCGTCACTGGATGTCAATATTATGTTTAATGTATTGTTCTTTTTTGTGGAACAACATGGTTATGATGATGTCATTTCCTGTTCATGTTGTATCTAATAAAATCAAGAAGGGTTCCTTCCATGTGGCCAGCAACATGTAGATAGTAGCATATCTGCAGCAGCTTTCCAAAAATATACATACCATCCGTAGGGAGTGGCTTATCAAAGGCTCCACTGCAAAGTCCCCTGGTCCCGGTGCAGCCTTTCCAGCAAAATCAATCAGAAAGAAAATTAATCACTGCACCAATGTTTTTTTAACACACCTATCACCCTGAAAGGCACTTTTTCAAAGACAGAAATGTCTAGGGTAAACCCTTGCTGCTAACTAATAAATGAGAAAAGACACTGCAGCCCGCAGTGCAGTGATTCATTTATTTTTCTGACTGAAGTTACTTTAAGGGTTGTGGGGTTAGGGCCGGTTCACACTGGTGCGATGCGGGAACCCTTTAAATCCACTGCGGATTCCTGCATCGCACCCGACCCGTAGGCAGGTCACACTGCCATATGCCAACTGTGGGGAGTGTCAATAGAAAGCTAATAACACCCCCAAATCAGTTTGCATATCGCAGTGCAAACTGCAAACTCGGACAGGAATTGGATCGCATGGTGTGAACACCCATGCGATCAGATTCTACTGCGGGCCAAAAAAAGGGTCCTGTGCGAGTTTGGTCCAATTGCGATGCAAATTCAGCCATACTATCTGTATGGCTGATATCACATAGCACAGAGCACAGCACATGTGATTTTCACTGCATTGTGGTGCGAATCACATCCGATCTCGGATTAAATTGCAGTGTGAACCGGCCCTTATTATCTAAGTGCTCGCTTTAAGGGTTAAGTGCTGAGGTAAAGTGTTTCAGGCTTGGCTTTGCGGATGGATGTGTGTTAACTTGATTAGAAAGGGAAGGTTAATTGTTACAAGAGGCTTTAGTGTAGGGGATAGAAACTGGCAAGCTGCACTATTCACACTTGGTTCTCAGCAATGGAAACCTTGCAGTGTAAACTACCAGTGCCAGGCTGCAAACATTAAAAACAAGTGTATTGTCAAAACCAGAATGCAAATTTGTAACGGCAGTCATTTCAGCATGCATGCATGATCCAACCACCCAAAGGCCAAAGGAATAGTGCACTGTAGAGCACCTGAAAATTGAAATTGCAATATCTGCTAACATTATTGAAAAAAAAAAAGTAGGTTTGGATGGGCTACCAGGGAAGGAGAGGGCAGTAACAAATATGACAGATTATAACTTGTCTCAATAACCCCCCCCACCCCCAACAATTACGGCCACCCTATTGACAAAAGGCAGCAGTCTTACCTGGCCACACTTTCAATATTGTACAGCCACAGTCCCTAGCTTGGCATAGATTCATGCACACATGTCTTGGTTATCATATTGCTGAAAATTGTATTCCAAGAGGAGGCCTGCACTTTACCACAGCCCCAGAACCATCTTACCTATGGCTCCAGTGTCAATAACTGCCATCTTGCCAAGGGGCATACATTTACAAGCCTACATACCGCCACCACCCTCTGCTACCATATTTCTTATAGTGATTACCCTGCTAACGATTAATGTGAGTTGTATGAGAGGGGGGCAGCTGCTGCACCCCCATTACTCCCTGGGTGTGCCATGAATCTGAGTCATTGGACTTCAGTTGGTGCACATAACCTCAACTTATCCATCATATGATAAGGGGTTACATTCCTTTATGAAGCAGTCCCATTTTTTACTTCATTAGTGCAAGTGGAACATGTGAATATAGCATACCAACTTACATTTTTGGCATTTTTGGTGTGATGGGAACTTACCATATGGCTTACAGCTTCGACCATCATCCTGCAGCTGGTACCCAGTGGCACAGCTGCATGTCCTAGATGTGTTGTTCACAAACTCTGTACAGAAGTGTGTGCAGCCTCCATTATTCAATGAGCAGTTGTGATGGGTCACCTCTAAGAATGGGAAAAATAGGTTGTGCTGTTGGTAAATACTGTTAAGTTAGTTCAATCCCTCTTAATGATATCTTTAAACAGCCTTGAACTCTACTGTGCAGGTCAAAAGTTGAGGGCTGTTAATCACTAAATGACTTCAACCTGAACCTGTGATTAAGTGGAATGCAGTAAATTAAGAATGCTTTCAGAAATAGAAGTGTTCATGGTTTATTTTTATTAATTAACAAATCAAAAAAATATTTGGTGTGACCACCCTTTGCCTTCAAAACACCATCAATTCTTCTTGGTACACTTGCACACAGTTTTTAAAGAAACTTGGCAGGTAGGGTTTCCAAATACAGTATTTTGGAGAACAAACCACAGATATTCTGTGGATGTAGGCTGCCTCAAATGCTTCTGTCTCCTCATGTACTCCCAGACAGACTCGATGATGTCGAGATCAGGGCTTGGTCAAACCATCACTTCCAGGACTCCTTGTTCTTTATGCTGAATATAGTTCCTAATTACTAGAATTGGGCGAACGGTTCATACCGAGCAAGAGTTTGTGGCTGAACATTGGCTGTTTCGTCTGTTTGACGAACACCCAAATTATCGGGGCATTCAACGGTTTGTTTGGCCCACTGAGTAACCATAATGCACTGCACCGCCGCACAGTGCATTGGAAGCCCTGATTGGCTGAAGCAATGAAAGCTTTGCCCAATCAGGGCACAGAGCCCTGTCAGAGCCATGATTGGAGAAAATAATGATGACTTTATCTAATCATTGCTCATCGCTCCTAGGCCTGCCCCACACTATAAGGCCTCATACACACGGACGTTTCTAAAAAAATAAAAAAACGTCGGTCGTTATGCATCGGCATTAGTGAGCGTTAGTGAGAGTCGGCGTCAATAGGTGTTTTTTAAAAAAAATCATCCCTCTGCTATTTACCAACCTAAAAACGTTGGCGTCAAAAAACGCCGGTTAACGCCGGTACAGTATTAGTTGGCGTTCATTGGCATTTTGCGGCGTTGGCGTAAAAAAAGCCAAAACGTTACAGCCTCAGAACGCGCTGGCCATGGGTTCTAGTTACAGCTCACTAACGCCAACGTCATCTACAGCTCAAAATCGTCGGCGTTTTTATGGGGCCATTGACTAACATGGAGAGCTGCAAAAAACGCCAGAAAACGCCGGCGTCAAAAAACGTTGGTGTGTGTATGAGGTCTAAAAATGTTCTCCCCATAGTGGCCATTTGCAGTGTGATATTGGTGCGGAGAGAGATAAAACAGGGCTCTGTTCAGTGCTGCTAGCGAGTTAGTGTGCTATAGTGTGCTATTGTGCTTCTATTGTCAGTTTAGAATATCAGTTTAGTGTGAATCTAGTGATAGTTCAGTGTGAGTGTAGTGTGACCATTCATTTTTACTTTAGTGTAAGTTTAAAGTGGTTGTCAATAGAGTTGATCGAACCTCTGGAAGTTCGGGTTCGGCAGGTTCGGCCGAACTTCGGGAAAAAGTCCGGGTTCGGGACCGAACTTGACCCAAACTTTATCCCGGACCCCGAACCCCATTGAAATCAATGGGGACCCGAACTTTTAGGCACAAAAATGGCTGTAACAAAGTCCTGGCAAGTCCTATAGGTCTGCAAAAGGAAGGAAAATGGGGGTCAGAGTCGGACAAGTGCCCTACAAAGAAATGGGGATAGGGAAATAACTTAAAATAATTTTTAAGCTAAAATCACATAAAAAATAAAAAATGGAGGTGGATGTGGAGTTGGACGTTGAGGAGACGGTGAAAGTGGCGGTGGAGGAGGAGGAGGTAGCCAACACTGTTTTTTTTATTTTTGTGCAAGAAATGCACCACTGGCCGCAAATGTAGTTTTTGTAATATTTTTTTTTTTTTAAACCAGCAATGTAGACATTTTTTATTTTTGTGCAAGAAATGCACCGTTGGCCACAAATGTAGTTTTTAGAATTTTTTTTTTTTTTAAACCAGCAATGTAGACTTTTTTTTATTTTTGTGCAAGAAATGCATCATTGGCCACAAATGTAGTTTTTAGAATTTTTTTTTTTTTTTAAACCTGCAATGTAGACATTTTTTTTTTATTTTTGGGCAAGAAATGCACCGCTGGTCGCAAATGTAGTTTTTAGAATTTTTTTTTTTTAAATCAGCAATGTAGATGCACTTTTTAATTTTGTGCAAGAAACAATAATCTGTCCTTTTAAGCAACAGCAGGAACCTCTCCCTATAGAACTAGGAGATGATTTTAGAACAATAATCTGTCCCTCTTAGCAACAGCTGGAAGAACCTTTCCCTATAGAACTTTGAGATGATTTTAGAACAATAATCTGTCCCTTAAAGCAACAGCTGGAACCTTTCCCTATAGAACTTGGAGATGATTTTAGAACAATATTCTGTCCCTTAAAGCAACAGCTGAAACCTTTCCCTATAGAACTTGGAAATGATTTTAGAACAATATTCTGTCCCTTAAAGCAACAGCTGGAACCTTTCCCTATAGAACTTGGAGATGATTTTAGTACAGTATTCTGTCCCTTAAAGCAACAGCTGGAACCTTTCCCTATAGAACTTGGAAATGATTTTAGAACAATATTCTGTCCCTTAAAGCAACAGCTGGAACCTTTCCCTATAGAACTTGGAGATGATTTTAGAACAATATTCTGTCCCTTAAAGCAACAGCTGGAACCTTTCCCTAAAGAACTTGGAAATGATTTTAGAACAATAATCTGTCCCGTAAAGCAACAGCTGGAACCTTTCCCTATAGAACATGGAAATGATTTTAGAACAATAATCTGTCCCTCTAAGCAGTAGACTCTACCTAGTCCAGTCAGATCGTTCTGTGCAGCAGGATGAGGTCTGCAATCTGTCCCTCAAAGCAGCAGTACTAGTAATCTCTACCTAGTCCACAAGCAGATCGTTCAGTAATGCAGGATGAGATGTTCTATAATATCTGCAATCTGTCCCACACAGAGCCAGCAGCATCCTCTCCCTAAACTAGCCTGAGAGCATATGACATGCAGCACGGTGACTCCAGCCCCATATAGAGGCTGGGTCACATGATGCACTGGCCAATCACAGCCATGCCATTAGTATGCATGGCTGTGATGGCTTCTAAGGGCAAACCAGTGAAACACTTGTTGATTGACTGTCCTTGGCAGCTATTCAACACGTGGAATCAAATACCAGAACTCCAAACTCAAACCCAAACTTTTTTTTAAATGTCCGGGTTCGGGTCTGGGTCCTGGACACCCCAAAGTTCGGTACGGACCCGAACTTTACAGTTCGGGTTCGCTCAACACTAGTTGTCAACCCCAGACAACCACTTTAACCCCCCTGGCGGTATTCCCGAGTGTGGCTCAGGGTAAATTTTCTGTACCAAGAGCGGTAACCCCGAGCCACACTCGGGATCGCATCGCTGGATCCAGGCAGCATTACTTACCTTGTCCCCTGGATCCAGTGATGTCCCCCGCTGTGTCAGCGGGCTGTGTCCTCTGCCCGATGCCTCTGTGTGCCAGGCTCCATTCCCTGCGAGCGGCGCGTCACACGGCGGTGGAGACCGGCGGCAAATTCAAAAAGTGAAACACAGTATACATATAGTACACTGTAATCTGTAAGATTACATTACTGTATGAAATCATTTCACATCCCCTTTGTCCCTAGTGGTTTGCCCAAAGCCCTGCATGCACTTTTATATGATATATGTCATTCTTTCTGCCTGGAAACTTGAGAATGTCCATGGCAACCAAAAAGTGTCCCTTTACGCCAAAAGTGGTTTTTGATCAGCTAGAAAACAGCAATAGTAAATAAGAATCATTTGCAGAATTGAGTGATACTGATTTGTGGGGAAATTTATCTTCAGACACTGAAAGTGACAACAGCAGCAATTCTGCAAATGAGCAAATGTCAGTGTTTTTGATTTAATTACATTATTGAATACATTTTATTACAATTATATTATTATTTTTGATAATTATTTATAGTTATTTATTTTATTATAATTTATGATTTCTTGTTTCAAACTTTATCATACCCGGGATGTCTACTAGACTCTTGTTTGGACAGATTTAAGTGCATTATTCCTAATAATTACAGGCCTACAATATAAAACACCAAATTTCTATGCAAAACAATGCACCGCTTTTAGACGCAAAAATCTGACATAATCATACCGCCAGTGAGGTTAACCTACAGGTAAGCCTATAATAAGGCTTACCTGTAGGATCCCTGCATATCTCCCATACCTGCACGGTTTAGGAGATATAGAGTGTACATGCGCAGTGAAGAAACGCCCCCCTGTGGCGTTTCTTCACTTGGTTCGTGCCGTGACTGGCGGCTCCCGGGAGCATGTGCAGGAGTAACGTCTCGCTGCTCCGGCCAGTCACAGAGCTGGAGTTGCGGCCCCGGAAGGAAGAGGGGCTGAAGATGGACGCTGCCTGCACAGGGGAAATCGCAGGCTTCGTTTGCAGGTAAGTGACACATAATGGGCTACAATGCAATGCATAGTAGCCCATTATGCTTTTACTTTGCAGGGGAATATAGAGGAAGTAAACCCCATCAGGTTTCCTGCAGTATTCACCAGTGTGTTTCTGCAGGTTTACCACAGTACATATCAGTGCGTTACTGTACGTTTAACACTGTATATATCAGTGCGTTACTGTACGTTTAACACAGTATGTATCAGTGCGTTACTGCACATTTAACGCAGTATATATCAGTGCATTACTGCACATTTAACGCAGTATATATCAGTGTGTTACTGCATGTTTAACACAGTATATATCAGTGCGCTACTGCACATTTAATGCAGTATAAATCGGTGTGTTACTGCACATTTAACGTAGTATATTGCAGTGTATCAGTGCAGTTTTACTGCAGTATATTGTAGTGTGTCAGTGGAGGGTGTCTGTATAATGAGTACTCAAGTTAAAGTGCACCAAACACCACTTTCCATTTATTAAAGTGTATTTACGTACACATCTTTGTTACATTTTGTTAATAAGCACCCCCCTCATCATGTCTGGGAGGCCAACAAGGAGAGGCAGACGTTCCCATAGCACTGTGAGGGGGCCAGCAGAGTAGGTGTCCACAGGCAAAGGTGAACATGGTCTGTCCTCAGGCAGGGCATCATTTCCTCTCTTTAGGGATGTTCTCCCTTGCCATCCAGCCACAGCATGCAGAGGAGGTGGTGGATTGGTTTACTAATCCATCATCATCCCCCTCATCTTCCATCACCCAAGCAGAGACTAGTGTGTAGTAAGTACAGTGCAGCTGTCAGAGTGAGTTATTCTGCCTACTTGTCCACAGCTACCCCTGCCATAGCCCCAGCATCAGGCATGGAGGAGTCTGCTGAGTTATTTGAACACAACGTCAGCCACTTGCTCCTTGACAATGCACAGCCATTACTTGATTCAGATCTTGGTTCTGAGGTTGAGGAAGGTAGGAACATGAGCCTCCTACAGAGGGGAGAACACTGGTAAACAACAAATTGGCAGTCATGTTCCCCCAGCCATAGGGTATTGCCAAGTTGTCTCCAGTGATAATGTGGATGGAGGGGATGACGATGAGGCCACTGACAGGACTTGGGTGCCAGATAGATCAGAGGAGGAAAGTGAGGGTGAGGCACAACCCCAAAGAGGCAGCCATCATAGAAGAATAGAGAGCAGCCACCTGATCCACCAGATTGTGGTGCTGTTATCTCCTGGCCCACTTCCCACAGCTCAGCTGCTTGGGCCTTTTTTAGCACATGTGCAGCAATTTGCAAACTTTGCCTCAAGCACAGCAAGCGTGGCATAAACACCAGCCATTTGGGTTCCACATGCTTGACAAGGCATTTAACCTCCCACCACTCAGCCCGTTGGCAAGAGCACCTGAAAGCCACACAAAAAGGACACAATTCTACTCCTCCAATCTCCTCACCTTTCTGGTCTACCCCCGATACACCTCATGATCTCTCAGTAGCCTCCACTGACAGGGATGGTGCTATAGTGCAGGGTGTCCCAGGTCCTTGCAGCACCTCTGCCAGTAGCACACCACCAGCTGTAGACTACAGCAGGCAAATTTCTCTGCCCCATCTGCTGCAGCGAAAAAAAAATACAGTCACTGCCACCCACATGCCCAGCATCTAAATTCAAGCTTGTCAAAGCTGCTGGCTTTACAACTCCTGCCTTTCTGTCTGGTGGATTCTGTCCCCTTCCAAGAATTTGCAGAATGTGCTGTACCACAATGGCAGGTGCCCAGTCGCTATTTATTTTCACGTAAGGCTTTTTCAGCTCTCTACCATCACATGGAAGGCAATGTTGTGGCATCATTGGGCAAGGCAGTCAGCCGCAAGGTCCGTTTCTGCCGACATGTGGTCCAGCAAGTATGGTCAGGGATGATATATTTCGTTCACAGCACACTGGGTAACTCTGCTTGCAACTTGGAAGGATGCAGGACAGGGCTCAGTGCTGAAGCTTGTTGTGCCGCCGTGTCTCCATACAGCTAGTGGTGATGATGCGAGATTTGTCAGCTCCACCCCCTCCTCCTCCATGCCTTTCTCTGCTGAATTGTCCCATGAACAACAACTACCCCCTAAGCGTTCAAGGGGCTATTCAATGAGTCAGGCTGAAAGGTGCCATGCAGTGCTTCAGCTGGTCTGTCTAGGGCACAGGAGCCAATCTGGAGCAGAGATTCTGGCAGCTCTGCAGGGGCAGGCCCAGAGGTGGTTCACACCACGCCAGCTGGAGCCAGGAATGGTGGTGTACGATCATGGCACAAACCTCCTGTTCACCCTTAGACAGGAAAAGTTGACACATGTGCCATCCCTGGCACATGTCCTCAATTCGGTGGTTCAGCGTTTTTTAACTAGGTACCCAGGGTTGGAAGATCTGCTGAAGCAGGCCAGAAGAGTCTGTAGCCATTTCAGGCGGTCATACACAGCCAGTGCTCGGTTGTCTGAAATTCAGCAGGAATTCCACCTGCCCATAAACCTCCTGATTTGTGACATGCTCACCAAGTGGAGCTGTACTTTGGCAATGCTGCAGCGGCTGCACGTGCAGCAGAGGACCATCAATGAGTACCTGTGTGAGTATGACACAACAGGCTCAGCTTTTTTCCCCATTCTACTGATAAAGGATGCATGCACTGTACGGTCACCATTTGAGGAGGCCAAAAGGATGGTGAGCTGTGAATGCATGGGAGGAGGAGTTAGGAGGGAGGAGGCAGGAGGAGGATTCTAACAGCTTTGGAGGTATTAAAGCAGAGCAAGAGATACGTCAACCATTAACAAATGGTTTTCCATCCCCAGAACCCTTGGGAGTAGTAAATGGCTGAGAGGAAGTAGTTCCAGATACTGTAATCCTCAGTGATCTTGAGGAGTCTGATTTTCATGCCTCAGCAAACTTGCGGTGCATGGGCTCCCTCATTCTTCAAAGCCTGTGAAAGGACCCGAGAATACATGGCATTAAGGAGAATGATCACTATTGGCTGGCAATCCTCCTTGACCACATTACAAAGGGAAAGTCTCAGAACTCATCTCATCCCCACAGAGGGAGCAGAAGATGAAATCTATTGAGGACACCTTAAAGAGGAGCTAATATAACACCTTTTTTGACTCTGGTAGGTTACAGTCTGGTGGAAAACATTGTTTTTGAGGCTTCTGTTGGTCAAGAGAGGAGTGGTGCAGAAAGGGGCTACCTCAGTGACGCCTTTCAAATTTTTTTTTAGTCTTCATCATGGTGGGAAATTATCTTGGCAAAAAGAGATATGGAGAGCTTTCTCGTTGACGATCCACTGGGTTACTGGGTCAAGAGAATAGACCACTGGCCAGAACTTGCCTAGTATGCAATAGAGCTGCTGGGCTGCCCTGCATCCAGCATGCTTTCTGAAAGTGCATTCAGTGCTGCCGGAGGTTTTGTGACAGATAGGAGAGTGCGTCTGTCCACAGACTCCATGGACCGGCTGACATTTATCAAAATTAATCAGTCCTGGATTAGCAGCAGCTTTCAAAGCCCTGATGCTGATGTTGCTGGTTAAGTACTTTCTGGATCTCGAATCTCTGAAAGAATGTCTAGACTGCCTAGCTTTGTGGGTGTTAATTTCATCTAAAAAATTTTTTTGCTGTAGGTTTCATGGGCACAATTAACACCCAAGGACTAATTTTTCCGCACCTATTTGACAGGTGCATATCATTGCAATTTTTGACAGCAAGGCCAATTCTTACTTTTATCAAGAGTAATTCTATAGGGTTACGGTGTGAAGGCACCACCGACACCCAAAGACCAAATTTTCCACACCTGTTTGACAGGTGCATATTATTTACATTTTTGACAGCAAGGCCAATTCTAGCTTTCAACAAGAGTACTTTTATAGGGTTATGGTGTGAAGGCACCACCAACACCCAAAGCCCAATTTTTCTGCACCTGTTACTTCTATCCAAAGTCTGCAAAAGAGACACCTGAATTTATACAAAAAAAATCACTAATGTAAGTATAACCATCATTTGATATGTTTTTAAATTTTGATCTTAATAAATACTACACTATTAGTTTTTATTTCATATGCCTCCTGTGGAGTCATTTTTAAACCCACAGCTCCATCCTGAACAAAGAAGTGGACTGACCACTGGGCTCATTGGTGATCACATTGGGACCAATAGTGTACCCACAAGCGATATATGACCTCCCATAACTAAGAGGTCATATAGGTTTGGTGAGTTGCCATTTCACCTATTTTATTAGCACGGGTGAAAGTAAGATAATCACACACTATACTATCAGACAACTATATTAGTGTTGGGGCTAGATACAATATATGGACTATTATGAATTTATCACATCAAGATCTGCTAATATTGGTTGAATTTCTATATCACCTCCTTTGCAGATACTATTGTTACATGTCACTTTATATAAGCACATTTTTTTATTACTGTTTAAAGGTATATGTAGTGGTATTGTATTGCCAATATATATGACAATCTATATCAGTGGTGGCTGGTGAATTTTTAGGATGGTATGCAGCCAGTACACAGGTATTGCAGCCAGTACACAGGTAGCCAGTACACAGGTATTGTAGCCAGTACACAGGCTGCCAATACACAGGGAGCCATTAAACAGGTATTGTAGGCAGTACACAGGGAGCCATTACACAGGTATTGCAGTCAGTACAGAGAGAGCCAGTACACAGGTATTGTAAGTAGTACACAGGGAGCCAGCACACAGGTATTGTAAGCAGTACACAGGGAGCCAGTACACAGGTATTGTAAGCAGTACACAGGGAGCCAGTACACAGGTATTGTAGGCAGTACACAGGAAGCCAGTACACAGGTATTGTAGGCAGCACATAGGGAGCCAGTACACAGGTATTGTAAGCAGTACACAGGGAGCCAGTACACAGGTATTGTAGGCAGTGCACAGGGAGCCAGTACACAGGTATGTAAGCAGTACACTGATAGCCAGTACTTCCCACTAGAATACCTGACAGCCTGGCTTCAGGCCTTCACTTCAGGGCAGGCAGTGGCACTCACTGGATTGTGGTCGGCTGTCGGCTGGCCGTCGCTCCATTCCAGACTGACGGGAGACGAGTCAGGACTTGTCTTGGACTGGTGAGGCCTGGTGGGACTGGAGGACTCATGTCTCAGTCTCAGGAGGAATGTGGGACCCCAGTCACTGGTGGTGCCAGAGGTGGTGGTCTGGCTGTGGCAGCTGGGCTGGCACCTGGCTGGCAGGCTGAGGCAGTCACTACGTTTTGGGCAGTGCTTGAGAGAGAGTCGGGGGGGCCTGAGTTGGCCTGGCGCTGCCGGTCCAGTCACAGCCTCACAGGTGCACTCGTCATCGTCTGACTGCGTGCGGAGAGGATGGACAGGAACCCGGCGGAGACATGCTGCGCCTGCGCGAGTCAACTTATCACACGCCCAGCAGCCAGCATGTCCGCCACAGTCCCCCCCGCCCACCTCACCAATCACTGGCACTGGCTTTAGCGCACACACCTTACACTTCAGGACTGACCAATAGGTTCACTACTTGCTGTCAGCAGACAGCAAGGAGCCAAAAACAAAATCAATATAGTGGCACCACCTTTAGGGGGTCGGGCTGGCTTTTTTTTTTTTCCTTCATTGCCATGGGGCCAATCAAATACCTCCCTGATGGTATGACAGGATGGATAAGTATCTGCCTGTAATTCTCAGCATTGAGGATATCATTGATCGGGAAACTTGAGGAGCGTAGACGTAGTAGTCGACCAAGGAAACTTAATACAGCAGATGAAAGACACATCATGCTTATTTCCCTTCAACAACAGAAGATGTCCAGCAGTGCCATCAGCACAGAACTGGTGGGACCCAGGTACACCCATCTACTGTCTAGAGAAGTCTGGCCAGAAGTGGTCTTCATGGTAGAATTGCAGCTAAAAAGCCATACTTCATACAGGGAAACAAGGCTAAGCGACTCAACTATCCACAACAACATAGGAACTGGGGTGCAGAAAAATGCCAGCAAGTGTTCTGGCCTGAGGATTCAAAATTTGAAATATTTGACTGTAGAAAAAGCCAGTTTGATTGCCAAAGGGCTGGATAGCAGTACAATAATAAGTGTCTGCAGGCTACAGTGAAGCATGGTGGAGGTTCCTTGCAAGTTTGGGGCTGCATTTCTGAAAATGGCGTTGGTGATTTGGTCAGGATCAATGGTGTTCTCAATGCTGAGAAATACAGGCAAATACAGTACTTATCCATCATCCCATACTATCAGGGAGGCATGTGATTGGCCCCAAATGTATTCTGCAGCAGGACAATGACCCCAAAACATACAGCCAATGTTATTAAGAACTATCTTCAGCATAAATAAGAGCAGGGAATCCTGGAAGTGATGCTTTGGCCCCACAGAGCTCTGATCTCAATATCATCGAGTCTGTCTGGGATTACATGAAGAGACAGAAGGATTTGAGACAGCCTACATCCACAGACGATCTGTGGTTAGTCCTCCAAGATGTTTGGAATATCTTACCTGCCAAGTTACTTTAAAATCTGTGTTTCTAGAAGAATTGATGGTGTTTTGAAGGCAAAGGGTGTTCACACCAAATATTGATTTGATTTTCTCTCTACATACACACACACACACACACACACACACACACACACAAACAGATATAGTTTTTGTTTTTTTCTTATGTTCAACAATTACCAATTCAGCATTTCTTTCTCGTACATCACGGGACACAGAGCAGCCATATACCTTACTACCTGGGTTATGCGCCACCTATAGGTGAATGGAAACTGGTAGAATAACTAAAAACAGGAAGTCTCCCCTCTATATAACCCCTCCCATACAGGAAGTACACCATTTTTTTCACCATCATTCACTAAATATTTGCAAAGCCGCTATTATCAGGTGGATGTTAGGGCAGCAGAGGACTCAGATTTTCTCTGTAGTGTCTTACAGGCTGCTGTATAAATCTGATGGTGTTTTCATACAGTGTGTCTCCCTCCCCTCAAGGCTATTGCTCTGGGATGTCCCAGGTAGTAATGTATATGGCTGCTCTGTGTCCCGTGATGTACAAGAAAGAAAATTGGATTTTTTCTACAGACTTACCTGTAAAATCCATTTCTTTGGGTACATCACGGGACACAGCAGTCCCTCCCCTCTCTTTTTGGGAGTTCATTGCTTGCTACACTACTGGTGTACTTCCTGTATGGGAGGGCTTATATAGAGGGGGACTTCCTGTTTTGGTTATTCTACCAGTGTCCATTCACCTATAGGTGGCGCATAACCCAGGTAGTAATGTGTATGGCTGCTCTGTGTCCCGTGATGTACTCAAAGAAATGGATTTTACAGGTAAGTCTGTAGAAAAAATCCAGTTATTATAAGTAGAGTCGAGCGAACCCGTGGATGTTCAGGTTCAGTGGGTTCAGCCGAACTTCGGAAAAAAGTCCGGGTTCGGTACCGAACTTTACCCCGAACCCCATTGAATTCAATGGGGACCCGAACTTTTCGGCACAAAAATGACTGTAAAAGAGTCCTGGAAAGTGCTAGAGGGCTGCAAAATGATTTTAGAACAATAATCTGTCCCTTACAGCAACAGCAGGAACCTGACCCTATAGAACTAGAAGATGATTTTAGAACAATAATCTGTCCCTCTAAGCAGTAGACTCTACCTATTCCAGTCAGATCTTTCTGTAATGCAGGATGAGATCTGCAATCTGTCCCTAAAAGCAGTAGTAGTAGTAATCTCTACCTATCTAGCTATCTGCAATCTATCCCTAAAAGCAGTAGTAGTAGTAATCTCTACCTATCTATCTATCTGCAATCTGTCCCTCACAGCACCAGCAACATCCTCTCCCTACACTACCCAGAGAGCATGTGACATGCAGCACTGTGACTCCAGCCTCATATAGAGGCTGGATCACATGATGCACTGGCCAATCACAGCCAAGCTATTAGTAGGCATGGCTGTGATGGCTTCTAGCGAAAACCAGTGAAACGCTTGTTGATTGGCTGCCCTGCAGCTATTTAACATGCGTGATCAAATACCTGAACCCAGAACTCGAACCCACACTTTTTTTAAATGTCCGGGTTCAGGTCCGGGTCACGGACACCCCAAAGTTCGGTACGAACCCAAACTTTACAGTTCGGGTTCGCTCAACTCTAATTATAAGTCTTAGTAGTAGTTTGTTTTTGAGCTGGTATGGAGAGAAAGTCTACTACAGGGTTGAAATGGGGCCAGGAATAATAACTCCTCACCTCAAAGAATATCTCCACCCCATTTACCTAATAATTGCAGTCATTTAAATAACAAAACCCAATCTAAATGCTCAATGACATGTCTTGTCCTAAATCTCCTTTTTTTCTGAACTTGTAGAGTGGGATG
Organism: Glandirana rugosa; assembly: GCA_018402905.1. NCBI lineage: Eukaryota > Metazoa > Chordata > Amphibia > Anura > Ranidae > Glandirana > Glandirana rugosa. The sequence continues at coordinate 624,164 of BLSH010093681.1, forward strand.
GTCCTTCTACCAGGATTTTTCCATTATCTGTCCATCGGCTGGGTAGTGACATAACCACAATGGGCTGCTACAAAACCGATGCAGTGTTGGATCACCAGTCTACACTTGTGGAAGAGGTGCTATGGTGAGTCACATGATGACAAGTGATTAGAAAACCTTATTAGAGGGTTTTTTTATATTATAAATGGGCAGGAGGGGAGTTGGTAGGAGGAGTGGGCCATAGATTTGTCCAGATGAGCTAAACAAATATACTGTAAGAATTCAGTAGGCTCACTCAGTGCTTTATACAGTATCAACCAATTGGTGTCACCATTATCTTAGGCTGCTTTCTTATGAATGTTGGTGCATCTTCTACACAGTAGGATTTATCAGCTAAATGAACAGTCAGTAAATTGTTCCAAACACTCACCATAACCACAGAATTTTCCTTCCCAGCCCTCATTGCAAGTACAGTCAAATTTTCCTATGCCATCCTTACAGACAGCATTTACGCATGGATTGGAGAGGCACTGATCCCCATCTGTAAGAACAAGATGTTTAAACCTGTGATTCTTTGTAAGTTCCTATACATGTTTTATTTTAACTAACGTTTTCAGACTGTAACTTACCAAAGTACTTTGACCAAAAGTTAAGCTAGAAATAAAGAATTTTTAAAATAAATGTTACCAATAAGTACGATGTATTGGCAATAAGTATTACAATAAGAATCAAATAAAAAAAAAATCTCTTACAGTTTCATCCCGGGTCTCAAATATCTCATTTGCTTCTTCTAAGTCACATCTTTCCTCGTAGCATTCCCTCTCCAGTGACCCAGGTTTCATCTCTTCTAAGAAACTATTTGCTCTTTTCTGAACTTTGAGCACACGATTCGCATCCTGACTATTGTAAAAGACTGGAGATTAAAGTGAGTAAGAGTCAGTTAGTTGAATTCTGTAACACTTCTACTTTCATTTTAGGTTATAAAAATATATATCCTTTAGAACCACTTTAGCCAGTTAACTTAAAGTGGTTGTCAAGTCATGACAACCACTTTAAACTACAGGTAAGCCTATATTCAGGCTTACCTGTAGGTCCCGGGAATATCTTCTAAACTTGCACCGTTTAGGAGATATTCCCTATAATTGCATGTGCCGACGTCATCGTCACATGCGCAGTGAAGAAATGGCCTGACTGGGCCGTTTCTTCACGAAGTATGCCATAAATGACAGCTCCCATGCGCATGCGTGGGAGTGACGTCAGCGCGGCCCCTGCCAATCACAGAGCTGGATTGTGATCCCAGAAGACGACGGACACAGCATGTTGATAGTCACAGCGGTGCTCGGGGACCGCTGCTACAGCGTCGATCTAAGGTAAGCATTTCATAATGAGCTAGTAGGCGATGTCTACTAGCTCATTATGCCTTTCTCTTGCAGATTTTTTTTTTTTTTTTTTAAATATAGACTTGACAACCACTTTAAGGAATTACTAAACCCAAGAACAAAAATATATATTGATGTAGTGGCTGCAAATGTACCTGTTGATCTTGTCAGAAATGCACTGTCCTTGTCACTCCCTGTAAGCTGAACTGAAAGCAAAAAAAATGGTATCTTTCTTCTGTAAACTAGGAATCTTCCCTTCTTCCCATGTAAATGTAGATGAACAAAGGAAGATAACATTTGTAGTCCAGCCTGGGTGGCAACCAAGAGGCAGGAATTGGGTTATGCATAGGAGTAACAGGGTACAAAAAAAAAAAAAAAAGGAAAATGCCTGAAAAAAAAGGAAACTAATACAGCCACCCAATTTAACTAAGGTGAGGCTAATTGAGGAAGGTTTATTCTGGATTGACATTACTTACTGCGAACTGGACGTGGGTTTGCCTGCATCCAATTCGCATGTCAGGAGATTGTGATCCCGGTCAAACATCCCCGGAGCATCTCCGGTGCGAATTGCATGAGACGGTGAATGGGGAGGCACCAGGCCCCTGCTGCGAGCCGCTCTGTGCTGCGGTGTGAACCCAGCCTTAAAGATCAAGTTCACCTTCAGTAACATGGTATACAGTATGTTACACCCGTATATGGGGTGTAACATGCAACACCTTACTATTAAGCACCCTTGCCATTCAGGCACTAACTAAACAATTCAGGTTCCTAACTCACAGGTGAAGGGCTTCTCCCAGTCACCAGCATAACAAACATAAAAGGTTTGCATTTCTTTCTCTCACAAAGCAATCTCCACATCCATAGTTCTCTCAGGTTTGGCTTCCTGAGTCCCAGGCCAAGAGAAACTGCTTGCTCCAGTCCTACATTATTGATACCACCTGCTGGTGGTCACAAGTGGACCGCAAAATCTGGTCTGGAACCAACACTGCCAAGGTGGCCGGGAATAATGGATTCCACCTTAGTTTCCTGCATATGAATGCATGCAAAGTGATACATAGCATCCATTAGTCACCTTGCCATTCATAATGTCACAATACACTATATTGTCAAAAGTGACACATGCCTTTACACGCACATGAACTTTAATGATATCCCTTTCTTATTCCCTTTGCAGCTACAACAGCTTCTACTCTTCTGTGAAAGCTGTCCACAAGGTTTAGGAGTGTGTCTATGGGAATGTTTGACCATTTTTTCAGAAGTGCATTTGTGGGGTCAGGCACTGATGTTGGATGAGAAGGCCTTGTTTGCAGTCTCCACTCGAATTCATCCCAAAGGTGTTCTATTAGGTTGAGGTCAAGATTCTGTGCAGACCCGTCAAGTTCCTCCATTCCAAATATGCTCATCCATGTCTTTATGGACCTTGCTGTGTGCACTTGTCCAAATCATTTGGTGGAGGGGGGGATTGTGGTGTGGGGTTATGTTTCAGGGGTTGGGCTTGGCCCCTTAGGTCCAGTAAAGAAAACTCTTAAGGCGTCAGCATACCAAGACATTTTGGATAATTTCATGCTCCCAACTTTGTGGGAACAGTTTGGGGATGTCCCCTTCCTGTTCCAACATGACTGCGCACCAGTGCACACGGCAAGGTCCATAAAGACATGGGTGAGCGAGTTTGGGGTGGAGGAACTTGACTGACCTCAATCCAATAGAACACCTTTAGGGTGAATTAGAGCAGAGACTGTGAGACAGGCCTTTTCGTCCACATCAGTGCCTGACCTTCCAAATGCGCTTCTGGAAGAATGGTCAAAACATTCCCATAGACACACTCCTAAACCTTGTGGACAGCCTTTCCAGAAGCATTGAAGCTGTTATAGCTGCAAAGGGTGGGCCAACTCAATATTGAACCCTATGGACTAATACTGGGATGCCATTATAGTTCATGTGCGTGTAAAGGCAGGCTTCCCAATACTTTTGACAATATAGTGTATATTAAGGAAAATTGTCCTCATACTTACTGTAATTTTCCTTTCCTGGATCCTCCTCATGTCAGCCTACTATGGGTCAGCTCCGCCCCCTCTAAATCCTTCAGGACAACCTCTTCCCAAGCCTATAAGAGGCGGCTGTCTGCCCCTATGCATTGTTCAGTTTATCCACCTCGTGACGGACTTTAGGTGGGAGTCCCTTGGCTGACATGAGAAGGATCCAGGAAAGGAAAACTACGGTAAGTATGAAAACTATTTTCCTTATTCCTGGACCTCCTCATGTCAGCCTACTATAGGGCGTAGCAAGCAATCAACCACATAAGGGGAGGGAAAGACACAAATAACTAGAATCATAAACCGATATCAATTATTTTAATGACCGACAGCCGCCGATAGAACAGTAGACCCAAAAGCTTCCGATGCCGTCAGAGTTACATTCACTTTGTAGTGCTGAATGAAAGTATTAGGTGCACTCTAGCTAACTGCCCTGCACACTGCTTCTGCTGACACCTTAGTGTATGATGCACAGGAAGCTGCCATGCCTCTCGTAGAATGTGCTTTGACCTCCAATTGCGGAGGATATCCCAACTCTCTATATGCCATCTGGATAGTTTTTACAATCCATGTAGACACCATTCTAGGTGGCATAGCCATGCCTTTCCTGGAGCCACCGGGAAAATGAAGAGCTGATCTTGTTTCAGGAAATCCTTAATTCGCTCTAGGTATATTGATACGGCCTGCACTAGTCCATTCACCTTCCAAGTTACTATCCGGGAAAGCCGATAAGACTGATTCCCATGCAAAGCATGCAAAGCCGATGCTACTTTTGGAAGAAAACTTGGGACCGGTCTGAGTACTATTTTATCTTGGAGTATTAGGCAATATGGCTCACTGGCTGAGAAAGCACACAGTTCAGGCACCCTTCTGGCTGATGCATATGTCATCAAAAGATTGCACTTAGAGTCAAGTGAAACAGAGAGCATGATGACACCGGACCAAATGGAGGTGCTAATAAGGCTTTCAGAACTAAAGGCAGGTCCCACTTCGGAAAAAGATTTATTGGAGACCTGATCTTTATTGCTGCCTTTAAGAAACGCATCACTAGAGGATCCAAGGCCCATCTTTGTTCAACATAGCTGACAGGGCAGACTTGAACTTTTAACCACTTCAGCCCCGGAAGAATTTTGCACTTTAGGACCAGAGCACGTTTTGGGATTCGGCGCTGCGTCGCTTTAACTGACAATTGCGCGGTCGTGCAACGTTGTACCCAAACAAAATGTGCGTCCTTTTTTTCCCACAAATAGAGCTTTCTTTTGGTGGTATTTGATCGCCTCTGCGTCATTTCTTATCCCCACTATAAACAAAAGAAGAGCGACCATTTTGCAAAAAAACCCAAATTTCTTACTTTTTGCTAAAATTCAAATCCAAAAAAAAAATATAAAAAAACATTTTTTTCACCGTTTATATAATTCCTCATATTTGCGATAAAAAAAAATCGCAATTGGTGTTTATTGATTGGTTTGCGCAAAAGTGGCCGCGTTTACGGATGATGAGAATTAATTTCTGGGGTTTTGGTTTTTTTTGGTTTTTTTTACTAGTAATGGCGGCGATCTGCGATTTTTAGCGGTAATGCGATATTGGGGGGGACATGTCGGACTATTTTGACACTTTTTTGGGACCAATGACATTTATTCAGTGATCAGAAATTTAAATGTCCACTGATTACTGTATAAATGTCATTGGCAGTGAAGGGGTTAACCTGCAGGGGGAGAGCTAGGGGTTAACTGTGTTCCCTGAGTGTGTTCTTACTGTGGGGGGGTTGGGCTAACATGGGCATGAGAGATCTAACTGATCCCAGTGACAGGGATCAGTAGATCTCTCATGCCCCACTGACAGGGCGGGGAACCGCCGTGTTTACATCGGCGGTTCCCCGTTCTTTTCCCTGTAGTCGCTCATCGCGGCTCGCCGGCGGACAGATACTGTAGGACTTGAGCTGGTTGCATCCGACTCTTGCGATGGTTGATTAACCAACCGAAACGTCTGAGCGTGCTGCAGGTTATCATCACGCGCTGTTGAAGGAGGGACTTTGATGAGGCCCGGAGGAGAATGTTGCCCAGATAATGATAAATTCAAATGCTTCTGATTTTTAAGATAGCGATGACCACTGCCCAAACTTTTGAAAATGATCTTGAAGCTGTGCACAGCCAGAATGGCAGAAAATGAAATTGGAAATGGAAGCCCGCTATTGCAAATCAAAGAAAATGATGGTGTTGATGCACTTATGGGCACATGTAGGTAGGCATCCGCTAGGTCTAATGACGCTAGCAAATCTCCCATCTTTACAATGGACAATGATGGTGTGCAAGGACTCCATTCTGAATAGAGGGACTTTCATGAAGGCATTCAGGGCTTTTAAGTCCAGGACCGGCCTAAAACCTACTGAGGATTTTGTCACCAAGAACAGAGGAGAAAAGAATCCTTCTCCCTTCTCATGCTCCGGAACTGGCAGAATTGCTTGAGATGCCAATATTTCCTTTGCATACATTAATAAATAAGGACAAGTTGGAATCCGGGTCTCTACAGAATGAGACTAGGGAGGTCTTTTCTTATTCTAATTCTAGGTGATATCCTCTTTGAATGATGTCCAAGACCCAGGCATCTTAAACTTCTTCCGCCCAGACCTCTCCAAAGTAAGACAGTTTGCTCCCACTTGGGAAGTCTGGACGGGGACACCTTCAGAAGGGCTTGCCTGAAGCTTTCGCTGGCTGGTTCGCCTTGGCTTTGGTTGCTTTGGGAAAAGCTGGACCCTGCCCCTTCCGCTGTCTAAAGAACGGTTGCCCCGGTCGGTACGGGGAAGCTTCCCCAAAACCTTCTTTAGAACTCTCAGGAGGACGAAAGGGCTGAGGGAATTTTCTCCTTTCCTGTGGAATTGGCCCAGATTTCCCTCCAGAAACCCGTTGAACCTCTGACTCCAAGGTCTTGCAAAAAAATTTCCCATCCAAAGGAACCGAGCAAAGGCTGTGCTTGGAAGCACTATCCACTGACCAATGCTTCAGCCATAGGGCTCTGCGTGCCGTCACAGAATGAGCCATCAATTTCACCGTCATCCTGACCTGGTCCACGGCTACTTCTGCTGAAAAATCCACCGTGATCTTAATGGACTGCAAGGGGGGGGGGGGGACCTTCGTCTCCCATCACTTATCCCTCCCTCTATCTGGCTCTAACTCCGCAATGCACACCTATAAGGCTGCCGCCACCGAGGTAAGTGCCATAGCCAGCCTGCAGGCTGCTCCTGCTACCGTGTACATTCGGTTGAGATCTGTATCTATCCTACGACCCATCGGATATTGAAGGATACTGAGTCATCTAGAGCAGTGGTTCTCAACTCCGGTCCTCGGGACCCACTAACAGGCCAGGTTTGCAGGATAACTGAAATACATCACAGGTGGTATAATTTGCTGCTCAGTGATTGCAGTGTTCTAGTCTGCATCTCCCCAAGGTAATACTTAAAATCTGGCCTGTTGGTGGGTCCCGAGGACCGGAGTTGAGAACCACTGATCTAGAGGCAAAGTGATGTGCCAAGCTAGTCTCTGTAATGAGGCATCCACCTTAGGTGTGGAATCCCAAAGCTCAGCATCCTTAGAGTGGAAAGGGTACAACTTTGAGACCCTGTTGTGGACGTTCAATCTTTTATCGGGCTTTGTCCATTCATCTTCCATTATTTCCTGTATTTCAAAAAATGAATGGGAAGGACAGGAGTAACCTTTTCAAGTCCGGATAATATTTTTGCTGTTTTCTAGGGGGTGAGGTTCCCTCTTTCCATTTCATAGCCTCCTTACTGACTCCACTAAGGCTCGATTCACACCCATGCATCCCCAGCGTCCCCCGCATCCCGCAGACCCACACCACAGAACGTGTTCCATAGGAAACCATATTAAATGGACTGTAGTGCAAATCCGCAAAATGCACCAAAAACTCACGGGTGCGAATCAGGCCCAAGGAAGGAATTAAGGAAAAAATCTAATGCATGAGTGTCTGGTTCCAGATCTGACTCAGAATCCTCTGAATGTTAATCTGAGCTGTAGTGATATGTAGCACCTGGCTCTGATTCTGAAGTGGATGAGTGCCTAGGCCAAGATCTCTTAGATACGGTTTTCAAGCCTTCTTTAACTGCCGCCTTAATATAGTGCTTTACCTGGTGTGCATCTGCTGCATTATCATGCGCTGCTTCCTTCAAACAAGAGAAGCATACACACCTCCCCGGTAGGAGTTTTCCCCGCATACCCAGCAGGCCTTCTCCTCTTCCTGGGCTGAAACCCTTCCAGAAGATGAAGAGAATCTGCGTCTGTGTTTATGCGCATGCTTGCGCTTACTGGTCGCTTTCTGGTGCTGTGACAGCAATTGGCCTGGGCTCAAGGCACTGCAATGAGGCACCGCTGAGGGTGATCTGGAGTGGCGTTCCACAGGGATTTTATCCCGACGCCGACCACTCCTCTGTCCTGACTTATCATGCTTTGAGCGCTTCTTTCTTTGCGGGTAATGCAGCTCTTTAGTACTTCCCTGCAGGCGTTTATTCCGCATCTGGGTCTTCTCTCTGAAAAGACGACAACAAAACAAAAAAAAAACACTTTAAAAATAGAAACCTTTCCATGCATTATTCGATGCTATAGAGGCAGGCAGGAGGACCAAGGATAACTGGGAACACATAGATAGCCAGAGAGCTATCCAGCAACCCAAGGTAGCAGCCATTTTGAGATCCCACATCACTCACCACAGAGGCAGTGTTTTTGAGACAAGCTGGAGCAACAGGTGCTGTAATCACAGCAGGGAAGCAGGAACAGAGCATGGGAGTTCCTATCATACCAGTAAGTGGCCACTCTCAGCAACCTCCTGAGAGTCCCTGTGGGATTACAAGCCTCCAATCTGCCGCACAGCCGATAATAGCAGTGTTTAACTGCTCTCTAGAGGCCAGTGTACACAGGCAGACATTTATACTGCGGAACTGAGACCCAGCACCATGGGTACCACCACAAAGCCCAGACAGGGGGTCCTCTGAACTCAGGAGAAGCATGAACCTGAGCAGGATCGCATGGACATTACAAGGTTTTGCAGTAAGTCTCCTACCATGCTTCTTCTTGTGTGTGTGTGTGTATATATATATATATATATATACACACATATATATATTTTTTTTAAGAGGCGTCCGGATCGAGGACGAAAATAGAACACTGCATAGGGGCAGACAGCCGTCACTTATAGGCTTGGAAAAAAGGTTGTCCTGAAGGTGTCAGAGGGGGCGGAGCTGACCCATAATAGGCTGACATGAGGAGGTCCAGGAAATATATATATATATATATATATATATATATATATATATATATATATACACAGTCAGGTCCATAAATATTGGGACATTGACACAATTCTAATCTTTTTGGCTCTATACACCACCGCAATGGATTTGAAATGAAACAAACAAGATGTGCTTTAACTGCAGACTTTCAGCTTTAATTTGAGGGTATTTACATCCAAATCAGGTGAACGGTGTAGGAATTACATATGTGCCTCCCACTTTTTTATGAGATCCAAAGTGCTGTCACTATCAGTGAAACAAGTCATCATTAGGCTGAAAAAACAAAACAAACCCATCAGAGAGATAGCAAAAACATTAGGTGTGGCCAAATGAACTGTTTGGAACATCCTTAAAAAGAAAGAACGCACTGGTGAGCTCAGCAACACCAAAAGACCCGGAAGACCACGGAAAACAACTGTGGTGGATGACCAAAGAATTCTTTCCCTGGTGAAGAAAACACCCTTCACAACAGTTCGCCAGATGAAGAACACTCTCCAGGCGGTAGGTGTATGTGTATCAAAGTCAACAATCAAGAGAAGACTTTACCAGAGTGAATACAGAGGGTTCACCATAAGATGTAAACCATTGGTGAGCCTCAAAAACAGGAAGGCCAAACAACATCTAAAAAAGCCTTCACAGTTCTGGAACAACATCCTATGGACAGATGAGACCAAGATCAACTTGTACCAGAGTGATGGGAAGAGAAGAGTATGGAGAAGGAAAGGAACTGCTCATGATCCAAAGCATACCACCTCATCAGTGAAGCATGGTGGTGGTAGTGTCATGGCGTGGGCATGTATGGTTGCCAATGGAACTGGTTCTCTTGTATTTATTGATGATGTGACTGCTGACAAAAGCAGCAGGATGAATACTGAAGTGTTTCGGGCAATATTATCTGCTCATATTCAGTCCAATGCTTCAGAACTCCATTGGACGGCACTTCACAGTGCAGATGGACAATGACTCGAAGCATACTACGAAAGCAACCAAAGAGTTTTTTAAGGGAAAGAAGTGGCATGTTATGCAATGGTCAAGTCAATAACCCGACCTGAATCCAATTGAGCATGCATTTCACTTGCTGAAGACAAAACTGAAGGGAAAATGCCCCAAGAACAAGCAGGAACCGAAGACAGTTGCAGTAGAGGCCTGGCAGAGCATCACCAGGAATGAAACCCAGCGTCTGGTGATGTCTATGCGTTCCAGACTTCAGGCTGTAATTGACTGCAAAGGATTTGCAACCAAGTATATATATATATATATATATATATATATATATATATATATATATAT
>BLSH010093681.1:636126-650769 GCA_018402905.1 Glandirana rugosa
GACATACATACATATATACACACACACGCACACATACACATATATACACATACACACGCACACACACATATATACATACATACAGACAGCTGGCAACATTACACGCTACTTCTTCAAATAATAGTCCACCCAAAAGTGAAATTTTTGATATAAGTGGAGAATTGGCTGAGCACTCTTATGTAATTACTCCAACTGCGCATTCACTCCATTAATACTGACCATGTTCCTGTCTACCAAGGATGTTTAGGATTTCACACTTTTCTGTGTTTCATTTCCTCATCTGGCTTCTGTACAATATTAAAAGCATAAAATAGTCTAACCCACCCCAACCTCCCCAAATATTGCTTCCTCTTCTCCCTCGTCCTATGATACCAAATGGGCAAGACACAAAGCTTGCTCCCTTGCAGTTAGAAAGAAGATCACTATCCCCCATCCCTGCCCTCTCCTGGACATTTAGGAAACCCCTCTTGGGACTGTCTTCTGGACCCATTTGCTTGGCCATGGACTGCCAGAGAATATCCACACTGGTATTTGTTTCCAACCAGCATTTATTTTATTTTAACAGAAACTATCCACTTGGCAAGCTGTGAACTTGTTTTAGAATATTTACAAATGCATAATGTTCAATCCCAAAATGTCTTAAATAAAAGAATTGAAAAAAAAAGCACATAAAATAATTAAAAAGACCAACAGGGAGCTTGAATACCCAGATCCCCCCCACATCCCCCCACTGGCCATAGCAGGTGCTTAAAACCAGTTTCTCACCAAGAGAATTCCAGATACAAGCAGTCCCCGGGTTACAAACAAGATAGGGTCTGTAGGTTTGTTCTTAAGTTGAATTTGTTTGTAAGTCAGAACAGGTACATTTTTTAAGTGTAGCTCCAGCAAAAAATATATTTTTTAAGTTTTTTGGATAGCATAGGGAAGGGTTAGCACCCCTGTAATGTTTGTTTTGCTGTCTATTTCTGTTCAGAAGATTTCACCTCAGTTCCTGTCCCTGTGACAATTGGATTTTGAAAATGTTGGATTGTTGTGGAAACAAGGGTTGATGATAAAGCATCAATGGAGACACCTTTTTCCCATAATAACTCTTACAGGAGTGAATTTCCCTTCCTAGGGGGAGATTTCCTGTCACTTCCTGTTGTCTCCCTCCCTTTGTAAGTAGGATTTGTTGTAAGTCGGATGTTTGTAACTAGGGGACCGCCTGTATACAGTATATAGGAAATCATCAAGAAATTTAATTTGCCAGTATCTACAAAAAGCAAGCTTTCTGTTTTGGTTGGACAGATCCTTTAAATTCAATCATGATACAAATGGCACTACACACTTACTTGAGCTGCTGTAAGCAGGTAGGATGGAAAAGCTGGTGATGCAAAGGAGAAGAATCCACCACATTGTACTCTGGAACCGATATCTCATATCTGTGGTACATGTATGATAAATAATAAATACAAAATAACAGAGTAGATGGAAAGTCAAAAGTCAGCCAAATCCTGTTCTAGGACAGTGGGCACAGCTGTGAATTTAAGGCAATATTTTTACACTGTATAAGTATAGTATTAGTAAAGCTAATGGTATGTTATCAGGGATTTTTGTAGTATTTCTTACACATGCTCTTGAATGAGGTGCCTTTGAGATGAGCATCGTTCGAGTATTACGTGTCTTTAAGGGCTCTTTCACACAGGCGGTTGAGGGGGCATAAAAAAAAAAAAAAAACAGGCAGCTGTGCCACAGTTCTAAATTATGACAGCACACTGCAATTTTCACAGCAAGATGGGGCTGTACACATGCTGCAGCCATGATGCTATGCACAGCCTGTCAAACTTGCCCATTGTCAGTGGATAGGAGTCAATGGGAACAAACTGAAACTACATTTTACTGCCCCCCAGCTTCCCACCTAAATTCTAACATCACTGCTTGAGGGGGCTGTACACATGCCATGGCCCCGATGCTTTGTATCACCTTTCAAACTTGCCCATTGTCAATGGGTCAATGGGAGTGCACCAAATCTGCGAGCTTGGCTTGCAGTCATGTATTTTACTACAAAAAACAAGCATTCAAGAGGAATCAGGAATGCTTCCTGAACACCTGGCAGCCACTGCTATACTGCCTTCTGAAAACCATTTCACCATGGGCTGCTTTTGAGAGAGTGCTAGGCGTTGCCACCCTAAAAAAGAGCCATAAAATAGACATGTGCACTGCCGAAAAATTTGTTCGTTGTTGTCTTCTTTTTTTTTCGTTTTTTGGGTCATTCGTTATGATCAAAATTCGTTATTTCGAATAAATTTGTAAATTCGAAAATTTGCCAATGCGAAAATTTGGAAATTCGAAAGCACGGAAATCCGAGAATAAGAACGAAAATCCGAAAATTCTACAAAATATGCAACTAATAATAACTAACTAACTATTAACCAGTTGCCAACAGCCCGCCGTGGATTGATGGTGGCAACATGGCTCTCCTGCACGAATCACCGTCACCTGGCAGGAGCGAGTATTGTGGGTGCACACGCCGCTGGAGTCGCGCTCGCGCACTCACACACTAGCAGGGTAGCCAATTAGCGAGTGGGGCGGACTTGATGTCCACCAGCTACCCGTGATCACTTCCCCGCAGTGACAGAACAGGGATCCGTGAGTGTAAACAAGCGGATCCCCGTTCTGACAGGGGAGAGGAGAGTGATCGTATGTTCCCTGTATATGGGAGCAGCAATCACTCTCCTCCCGCAGTCATCCCAGCCCCCACACAATTAGAACACGCTGACAGGGAACACATTTAATCCTTTGATCGCCCCCTAGTGTTAACCCCTTCCCTGCCAGGGACATTTACACGGTAGAACAATAATAGTGCAGCGCTATCTGTAAGTAGTACAACCAAGCATGTTATGTAATATCCTGGTTTTCAAAGGACAAATCAGCAAATGTGGGCTATCAAGCACATAATAAAAAATAATACAGCCCGTTTGGGTGTTAGATAGGGTTGGTATACTCAGTTCGAGCCCAAGATGCCACTAGGCTAAATTGTGGCTAAACACATCAGGGTAAACCAAACCCACAAAATAGCAAATAATAAATACTAAATTCTAAGCCGGACAGTTCATGTAAATGGAAGAAATGAAGAAACAGGTAGGTGAAAAGTCCCAAACGGTGAGCAATAGGTGGATAAAGTATCAAGTCTTCACAGGTGCGCCGATCACTCCAATCACGTGTGTCAGTGTGATCCACCACCAGGTGCAATAAACACTTACCGCAAACAACCAGCATAGGGATACCTCTTAAAGGGATAGCACCTCTAATAGGCTGGCATAGATTTCCACCTCAAAGATATGGATTGCCAGATTCAAATCGGATAATGGGCAACGAGAGTCCAAACTTCTTACACAGGTCATCACCGATGTAGCATCACAATAGCTCAACCATCCATGCAAAGAAACAAAAATCTCGCCAATGCATAAAATCCTTGTGTAATTTATTAAAAAATGGTGTAACAACTTACATGAAATACAGTAAACATGAGCTCATCATTCGTAACATCAATAGCATTGTTCAGGGGGATCACAAACCCAACGTGTTTTGTTACCAATAGGACGTCTTCTGGGGTGTCCCCCCCCCCCCAGAACAATGCCAAAATTTATAACATTTCATTCCAAATGATTATCCAAAACGAATCCCACCACATGGGTGTCTGCGTTCCAACAACCAAGATGGCGCCGCCGGCGTGCGTTCCACCCCTCATTTGGGTGATCCTATAGGGGCATCCCAGAAGGGTGTGTGCACTCCAATAGGGGGGAGAGACATACGAAGCTATATGAACCTATAATATAGAATCAGTAAAAACGTATACTTACAAGGTATGTATAAGAGATTAAAATAAAATCTGTTTCAAATTATTAAACTGTTCCAAATTACTAGAAGAGATCAAAAACCGGAAAAAACGAGCAGGAAGTGCGTCCCAAGCCTCACTCCCATACACACCAGGAAGTGGAGAGGGAGGAGGAACCCAGACAGGAAGCCTGAAGCCGCACTATACAAGCAGTAATGTGAGAAGGACAGAATGTAAGAAGGCACACCGCCCCCATATCATGACGCAACCAGCGTCAATAATCATGGCCAATACAAAGCCAAAGGGGCAGAGGGCAGAAGAGTGGACGTGAAAAAAAGTGTCAGCAAGAAAAAGGCTGTGCTCTTCAACCCCTCAATATGAACGAAGACACGGCAAGACCGAAAAATATGTAATTAATAAAACAAAAACGAAAGTGATAACCTAAATGAATCCACATAAAAAGACCAATAGCATCGGTGCCAGAAAGGGCATGTCAGCAATGGGAAAAAAACAATATAAGTATTAAAAACAAAAATAATGGTGATGTGTGTGAATATTATGCATTCATGACCCAAATTCGGGATGGTGTGTACATTGTGTTTAAGAGTGGATACATATAAATATATAAAGAGCGCCGTCCAGGCAGTGAACAAAGCACTCATTGACTAGTATTAAATAAACAATAATTATATAAGTGTCAAGCAAACGGACAAATCTCAAGTGCAGAGAAGAACATTTGGACTCACACATATAATAAACAATATATATGCAAAGGTAATACCATAAAGATGTATAAAAAATGAAATTACAATTCATATTAAAAATATAGTAAACAGTAATTCACCGGCAATAAAGTCCCAAAACCAGGGTGTACGGAATACAACCCCTCTAGTATCAACTATAGCCATTCATCATTCCAATGAGGGGTAAAGTAAACTGAAAAAAATGAATATGGGGACACCTTATGCTTTGTTAATAAAGGCATTTATGTCCCAATCAATGTTCAAGCCATAGGGGTAGTAGCTCTTCAGAGTATAAATCCAAAACACTTCAAGCCTAGACACCCCCCTTTTTTATCATTATTTTTTATTACGTGCTTGATAGCCCAGATTTGCTGATTTGTCCTTTGAAAACCAGGATATTACATAACATGCTTGGTTGTACTACTTACAGATAGTGCTGCACTATTATTGTTCTAACTGAATGCACTGGTTGTCATGGTGTTGTGCTTGCAGTTGTCTTGCGTCTAGGTTTAGCAAGCGCGGTGATTCTTTTTTGTACATTTACACGGTAATCGGTGGCTATTCAACCACTTGAAGGCCGCCCACCGTCAAATGACGTCGTCCCAGAATGGGCGCGCCGATTGCGGTCGCGCCATGTTGCCAGGACATGGCGCGACCCAATCTGTTTAACCATGTCATCGGCTGTGATCAATCACAGCCGGTCACATGTAAACAAGGAAGTGCCGGTAATCGGCGCTCCTCGTCTCACACTGACAGAGTGAGTGGCGAGGAGAGCCGATCAGCGGCATCTCCTCTCACAGAGGACGTCTAGGGATGTAATCAGGGCACTGATCATCAGTGCCCTGATTACATTTGACCACCAGTACCAGCAACCAGTGCCCACCCCAGTGCTAGCAATCAGTGCCCACAAGTGCCCACCAGTCAGTGCCCACCAGTGCCAGCAATCAGTGCCCAAAAGTGCCACCAATCAGTGCCCATTAGTGATGCCAGTCAGTTCTGGCTATTAGTGCCGCCTATCAGTGCTGCCCATCAATGCTCATCACTGCTGCCCATCAATGCCGCCCATCAATGCCCATTAGTGCCACCCATCAATGCCCATCAGTGCTGCCTATCTGTGCCACCTACCTTTGCCCACCAGTGCCGTCTATCAGTGCCCATCAGTGCCGTCTATCAGTGCCCATAAGTGCTGCATATTAGTGCCACCTAATCAGTGCCCATAAGTGCCACCTTATCAGTGCCCATCAGTGCAGCCTACCAGTGCCCATCAGTGCCACTTCATCATCACACATCAGTGAAGGAGAAAAATTACAAAATTTACTGACAAAAACTAAGACTAACTTTAGTAAAAAATAAAAAACCCAGCAGTGATTAAATACCACCAAAAGAAAGCTCTATTTGTGTGATGAAAATGATAAAAAAAATTTCACATGGTTACAGTGTAGCATGACCGCACAATTGCCATTCAAAGTGTGACAGCGCTGAAAGCTGAGAAATGGCCGGGCCAGGAAGGGAGTGAAAGTGCCCAGTATTGACGTGGTTAAAGCTCTGATTGCTGTATACATGTCAGTGGTTCCAAAAAAGTGTCAAATGTGTTCGATATGTCCACCACAATATTGCAGTCCCGCTGAAAATCGCATTACTAGTAAAAAAAATAATAATAAAGATGACGCTATAACTTTTGCTATAACTTTTGCGCAAACCATATATATATATATATATATATACGCTTATTGTGATTTTTTTTTTACCAAAATTATGAGGAAGAACACATATCGGCCTAAATTGATGAATAAATTGATGAATAAATTAGTTTTTTTATGCATTTTATTTTTTTTGGATATGCATATAAAAAATATTGTTTTTTTTATTCAAAATTTTCGCTCTTTGTTTGTTTATAGCGCAAAAAATAAGAAAAGCAGAGGTGATCAAATACCACAAAAAGAAAGCTCTATTTGTGGGGGGAAAAAAAGGACAACAATTTTGTTTGGGTACAATGCTGCATGACCACGAAATTGTCAATTAAATTGACACAGTGCCGAATTGCAAAAAATGCTCTGGTCAGGAAGGGGGTAAATCCTTCCGGGGCTGAAGTGGTTAAATTCTAGGTATTGGAATTTCCTTTCAAATTTGACTGTTCGTGAACGTAACAAATGAATAATAAAAAATAGTAATAATAAAAACGTTTTATTATTATTATTAATTTGTTACGTTCATTCATTTAGATGCGGCATTCGTTATTTCTGAGAATTCGTAACTTCGGATAAATTTGTATTCGCTATGTTCACTAACAGCCAAATTTGAAAGGAAATTTTAATACCTATAATTTAATAGTTAGTAATAGTTATTATTAGTTAATTATTATTTTGGATTTTCGAATTGTCGGGTTTTCAAATTTTCATTGTTATTTTTGGATTATCATTGTTTTGAATTTTCGGGTTTTTGTTCTTATTTCCCGGTTTAGAATTTCCGAATTTTCTGAAAAATTTGTTAAACGGGTTTTCATTAATTTGAATATTTACGAATGAACAAATTTGTCGAGTTTCGTCAAAAAACGAATTTGGTACAAATGAATTGCACATGTCTACTGTAAAAGTATTCGGCAGTTTAATGGTCATCCTGCCACAGTGATTGGGTGCTTTTCCTGTTCATGCTGCAAGATCGCCCAGTTTACAACACCCATTTTCTTTTGAGCATTAGTGATACTGATTGAATCAGGCTTCTTTTACCGGTTCCAACATCTCATAGAGACACTAAACAGGATGAATGCTGGCAGAAAAAGTCAAAATATTCCATTGAGTCTGCCCCTTTTTTTGATATTTTGTTTTTTTTTGTTTTTACTTTTTAAACCTTTTTGTCTAAGCATAGATCTACAGTATGTTTGTCCTACACATGTTTAAATTCACTTCCTGTTGACTGACTCACTACTTCTGTTGGAAATCTGTTCCAAGCATCAACTACTTTGTAAAATTTGATTTTCTAAGGTTAGTTTTGAACAACTCCTGCTAATTTGAGGGCTGATTCACACTATAATTTGTGATCAGTGGAGGCTGGTGAAGTTTTAGGATGGGAGGGTGCCAGACCCCGCCTTCCTTTTTGACCCCTCACACTTCTCATAAGCCCCACCCCTTATAGAATCCACTCACTCCATCCCCTTTATTCCACTTGCTTCCACCCGTAGTACCAGGAGTATACATCTCAGCATCACAGGACAGAGTATATAGCTCCAGAATCACAGAATGGGAGTATACAGCCCCAGCATCGCAGGACAGAGTATACAGCTCAGTCTCACAGATCAGCATATGTAGCTCAGAATTACAGATCAGAGTATATAGCTCAGCATTACAGATCAGGGTATATAGCTCAGCCTCACATATCAGGGTATATAGCTCAGCATTACAGATCAGGGTATACAGCTCAGCCTCACAGATTAGGGTATATAGCTCAGCATTACAGATCAGGGTATATAGCTCAGTATTACAGATCAGGGTATATAGTTCAGCCTCACAGATCAGGGTATATAGCTCAGAATTACAGATCAGGGTATATAGTCCATCCTCACACAGATCAGGGTATACAGCTCAGCCTCACACAGATCAGGGTATACAGCTCAGCCTCACACAGATAAGGGTATATAGCTCAGCCTCACACAGATCAGGATATACAACTCAGCCTCACACAGATCAGGGTATACAGCTCAGCCTCACACAGATAATGGTATACAGCTCAGCCTCACACAGATCAGGATATATAACTCAGCCTCACACAGATCATGGTATATAGCTCAGCCTCACAGAGATCAGGGTATACAGCTCAGCCTCACAGATCAGGGTATGCAGCTCAGCATCACAGATCAGGGTATATAGCTCATCCTCACACAGATCAGGGTGTACAGCTCAGCCTCACATAGATCAGGGTATACAGCTCAGCCTCACACAGATCAGGGTATACAGCTCAGCCTCACACAGATCAGGGTATACAGCTCAGCCTCACACAGATAAGGGTATATAGCTCAGTCTCACACAGATCAGGGTATACAGCTCAGCTTCACACAGATCCGGGTATACAGCTCAGCCTCACACAGATAAGGGTTTATAGCTCAGCCTCACACAGATCAGGATATACAACTCAGCCTCACACAGATCAGGTTATACAGCTCAGCCTCACACAGATCAGGGTATACAGCTCAGCCTCACACAGATCAGGGTATATAACTCAGCCTCACATAGATCAGGATATATAGCTCAGCCACACACAGATCAGAGTATATAGCTCAGCCTCACAGATCAGGGTATGCAGCTCAGCATCACAGATCAGGGTATAAAGCTCAGCCTCACACAGATCAGGGGGTACAGCTCAGCCTCACACAGATCAGGATACACAGCTCAGCCTCACACAGATCAGGGTATACAGCTCAGCCTCACAGATCAGGATATACAACTCAGCCTCACACAGATCAGGATATACAACTCAGCCTCACACAGATCAGGATACACAGCTCAGCCTCACACAGAGCAGGGTATATAGCTCAGCCTCACACAGATCAGAGTATACAGCTCAGCCTGACAGATCAGGGTATGCAGCTCAGCATCACAGATCAGGGTATATAGCTCAGCCTCACACAGATCAGGGTGTACAGCTCAGCCTCTTACAGATCAGGGTATACAGCTATTCTCACACAGATAAGGGTTTATAGCTCAGCCTCACACAGATCAGGATATACAAATCAGCCTCACACAGATCAGGTTATACAGCTCAGCCTCACACAGATCAGGGTATATAGCTCAGCCTCACACAGATCAGGGTATATAACTCAGCCTCACATAGATCAGGGTATATAGCTCAGCCACACACAGATCAGGGTATACAGCTCAATTTCACAGATCAGGATATACAGCTCAGCCTCACACAAACCAGGGTATATAGCTCAGCCTCACATAGATCAGCGTATATAACTCAGCCTCACACAGAGCAGGGTATATAGCTCAGCCTCACACAGATCAGGGTATATTGCTCAGCCTCACACAGATCAGGGTATACAGCTCAGCCTCACAGATCAGGATATACAACTCAGCCTCACACAGATCAGGATATACAACTCAGCCTCACACAGATCAGAAAACACAGCTCAGCCTCACACAGACCAGGGTATATAGCTCAGCCTCACACAGATCAGTGTATATAACTCAGCCTCACACAGAGCAGGGTATATAGCTCAGCGTCACGCAGATCAGAGTATACAGCCCAGCCTTACAGATCAGGGTATGCAGCTCAGCATCACAGATCAGGGTATATAGCTCAGCCTCACACAGATCAGGGTGTACACCTTAGCCTCACATAGATCAGGGTATACAGCTCAGCCTCACACAGATCAGGGTATACAGCTCAGCCTCACACAGATCAGGATATACAGCTCAGCCTCACACAGATAAGGGTATATAGCTCAGTCTCACACAGATCACAGTATACAGCTCAGCCTCACACAGATCAGGGTATACAGCTCAGCCTCACACAGATAAGGGTATATAGCTCAGCCTCACACAGATCAGGATATACAACTCAGCCTCACACAGATCAGGGTATACAGCTCAGCCTCACACAGATTAGGGTATATAGCTCAGCCTCACACAGATCAGGGTATATAACTCAGCCTCACATAGATCAGTGTATATAGCTCAGCCTCACACAGATCAGGGTATATAGCTCAGCCTCACACAGATCAGGGTATACAGCTCAGCCTCACAGATCAGGATATACAGCTCAGCCTCACACAGATAAGGGTATATAGCTCAGTCTCACACAGATCAGGGTATATAACTCAGCCTCACACAGAGCAGGATATATAGCTCAGCCTCACAGATCAGGGTATACAGCTCAGCATCACAGATCAAGGTATATAGCTCTGCCTCACACAGATCATGGTATATAGTTCAGCCTCACACAGATTCAGGTGTACAGCTCAGCCTCACATAGATCAGGATATACAGCTCAGCCTCACACAGATAAGGGTATATAGCTCAGCCTCACACAGATCAGGGTATATAACTCAGCCTCACATAGATCAGTGTATATAGCTCAGCCTCACACAGATCAGGGTATATAGCTCAGCCTCACACAGATCAGGGTATACAGCTCAGCCTCACAGATCAGGATATACAGCTCAGCCTCACACAGATAAGGGTATATAGCTCAGTCTCACACAGATCAGGGTATATAACTCAGCCTCACACAGAGCAGGATATATAGCTCAGCCTCACAGATCAGGGTATACAGCTCAGCATCACAGATCAAGGTATATAGCTCTGCCTCACACAGATCATGGTATATAGTTCAGCCTCACACAGATTCAGGTGTACAGCTCAGCCTCACATAGATCAGGATATACAGCTCAGCCTCACACAGATCAGGGTATATAGCTCAGCCTCACACAGATCAGCGTATATAACTCAGCCTCACACATAGCAGGGTATACAGCTCAGCCTCACACAGATAAGGGTTTATAGCTCAGCCTCACACAGATCAGGATATACAACTCAGCCTCACACAGATCAGGTTATACAGCTCAGCCTCACACAGATCAGGGTATACAGCTCAGCCTCACACAGATCAGGGTATATAACTCAGCCTCACATAGATCAGGATATATAGCTCAGCCACACACAGATCAGAGTATATAGCTCAGCCTCACAGATCAGGGTATGCAGCTCAGCATCACAGATCAGGGTATAAAGCTCAGCCTCACACAGATCAGGGGGTACAGCTCAGCCTCACACAGATCAGGATACACAGCTCAGCCTCACACAGATCAGGGTATACAGCTCAGCCTCACAGATCAGGATATACAACTCAGCCTCACACAGATCAGGATATACAACTCAGCCTCACACAGATCAGGATACACAGCTCAGCTTCACACAGAGCAGGGTATATAGCTCAGCCTCACACAGATCAGAGTATACAGCTCAGCCTCACAGATCAGGGTATGCAGCTCAGCATCACAGATCAGGGTATATAGCTCAGCCTCACACAGATCAGGGTGTACAGCTCAGCCTCTTACAGATCAGGGTATACAGCTAGCCTCACACAGATAAGGGTTTATAGCTCAGCCTCACACAGATCAGGATATACAAATCAGCCTCACACAGATCAGGTTATACAGCTCAGCCTCACACAGGTCAGGGTATATAGCTCAGCCTCACACAGATCAGGGTATATAACTCAGCCTCACATAGATAAGGGTATATAGCTCAGCCACACACAGATCAGGGTATACAGCTCAATTTCACAGATCAGGATATACAGCTCAGCCTCACACAGATCAGGATATACAGCTCAGCCTCACACAAACCAGGGTATATAGCTCAGCCTCACATAGATCAGCGTATATAACTCAGCCTCACACAGAGCAGGGTATATAGCTCAGCCTCACACAGATCAGGGTATATTGCTCAGCCTCACACAGATCAGGGTATACAGCTCAGCCTCACAGATCAGGATATACAACTCAGCCTCACACAGATCAGGATATACAACTCAGCCTCACACAGATCAGGAAACACAGCTCAGCCTCACACAGACCAGGGTATATAGCTCAGCCTCACACAGATCAGTGTATATAACTCAGCCTCACACAGAGCAGGGTATATAGCTCAGCGTCACGCAGATCAGAGTATACAGCTCAGCATCACAGATCAGGGTATATAGCTCAGCCTCACACAGATCAGGGTGTACACCTCAGCCTCACATAGATCAGGGTATACAGCTCAGCCTCACACAGATCAGGGTATACAGCTCAGCCTCACACAGATCAGGATATACAGCTCAGCCTCACACAGATAAGGGTATATAGCTCAGTCTCACACAGATCACAGTATACAGCTCAGCCTCACACAGATCAGGGTATACAGCTCAGCCTCACACAGATCAGGGTATACAGCTCAGCCTCACACAGATAAGGGTATATAGCTCAGCCTCACACAGATCAGAATATACAACTCAGCCTCACACAGATCAGGGTATACAGCTCAGCCTCACACAGATTAGGGTATATAGCTCAGCCTCACACAGATCAGGGTATATAACTCAGCCTCACAAAGATCAGTGTATATAGCTCAGCCTCACACAGATCAGGGTATATAGCTCAGCCTCACACAGATCAGGGTATACAGCTCAGCCTCACAGATCAGGATATACAGCTCAGCCTCACACAGATAAGGGTATATAGCTCAGTCTCACACAGATCAGGGTATATAACTCAGCCTCACACAGAGCAGGATATATAGCTCAGCCTCACAGATCAGGGTATACAGCTCAGCATCACAGATCAGGGTATATAGCTCTGCCTCACACAGATCATGGTATATAGTTCAGCCTCACACAGATTCAGGTGTACAGCTCAGCCTCACATAGATCAGGATATACAGCTCAGCCTCACACAGATCAGGGTATATAGATCAGCCTCACACAGATCAGCGTATATAACTCAGCCTCACACATAGCAGGGTATATAGCTCAGCCTCACACAGGTCAGGGTATATAGCTCAGCCTCACACAGATCAGGATATACAGCTCAGCCTCACACAGATCAGGATATACAACTCAGCCTCACACAGATCAGCGTATATAACTCAGTCTCTCACATAGCAGGGTATATAGCTCAGCGTCACACAGATCAGGGTATACAGCTCAGCCTCACAGATCAGGATATACAGCTCAGCCTCACACAGATCAGGGTATATAGCTCAGCCTCACACAGATCAGCATATATAACTCAGCCTCACACATAGCAGGGTATATAGCTCAGCCTCACACAGATCAGGGTATATAGCTCAGCCTCACACAGATCAGGGTATACAGCTCAGCCTCACAGATCAGGATATACAACTCAGCCTCACACAGATCAGGATATACAGCTCAGCCTCACATAGATCAGGGTATACATCTCAGCCTCACAGATCAGAATATACAACTCAGTCTCACACAGCTCAGGATATACAGCTCAGCCTCACACAGATCAGGGTATATAGCTCAGCCTCACACAGATCAGCGTATATAACTCAGCCTCACACAGAGCAGGATATATAGCTCAGCCTCACAGATCAGGGTATACAGCTCAGCATCACAGATCAGGGTATATAGCTCTGCCTCACACAGATCAGGGTATATAGTTCAGCCTCACACAGATTCAGGTGTACAGCTCAGCCTCACATAGATCAGGGTATACAGCTCAGCCTCACACAGATCAGGGTATACAGCTCAGCCTCACACAGATCAGGGTTTATAGCTCAGCCTCACACAGATCAGGGTATACAGCTCAGCCTCACACAGATCAGGATAATTTTCACTGAGCCTGAGGCCCGCGGCGCCATATTGGTGCATCCTGACTGTGTGTTCTGTTTATACCGGATTGTGTTAGGTCGCTCAGGGAGATTGTTGTGCTCTACATGGATGAGGGATGCTGCTTATGCTGAGTGGAACAAACATAGGGGCTTTCCTATCATTAAGAGGAGCCACACCACTCAGGACTTCCATGCGGTCGTGCTGGCGGTTTCAGTCGGTCAATCCAGGTCCACTCCACACACATCAGTAAGCCAGGAAACCGGAAGTGACGCAGCGGTGCCGCAAAACGCAGCAAAAAAATAGCAAAGGAGGCCAGAAACAAATGAGTGTAGAGTGGGAGTGTTCGGGGTGCATCGCTTGCACCCCGAACACTCCCTAAACATGGGCAAATCAGCTTCGCAACTTGCAATAAGCTGATTGCAAGCTGGGAAGCTTCCCATAGACTGCTGTGTGTCCAGCGCCCGAACACTCTTAAAAGGCCCCCTTTTTTTATTAAAGCTTGTAGGGTTGCACCCATGCGCCCCCTATGGAAGGGCCGCCACTGTTTGTGATGTAGATGCATTTCTGCATGCGCATTTTTGATGCATTCCAGTGCATTTTTGATGCATTTTCAGTGCGTTCCACTGCATTTTTTCCTCTATTTTTTAGCCAGTTACCTGGGTTTTTTGTTTATTACTTTAATGCATTCCAGCGTGTTTTTGATGCATTTTGCCACATTCCAGATGCATTCCATGCAGAAAACAATGC
>BLSH010093681.1:650779-663327 GCA_018402905.1 Glandirana rugosa
GAAGGGTCGAACGTTAGTCGAATAACGTTCAACGCTTCGACTAAACGGGTACAAATCCCTCACAAGCCCCACGTTCGCTACGTGGGACTTGTGAGGGTGAGATGTGAGTAAACAAAGACCGGAGGAAACGATAAAAAAATGAGTGTAGAGTGGGAGTGTTCAGGGTGCATCGCTTGCACCCCGAACACTCCCTAAACATGGGCAAATCAGCTTCGCAACTTGCAATAAGCTGATTGCAAGCTGGGAAGCTTCCCATAGACTGCTGTGTGTCCAGCGCCCGAACACTCTTAAAAGGCCCCCTTTTTTTATTAAAGCTTGTAGGGTTGCACCCATGCGCCCCCTATGGAAGGGCCGCCACTGTTTGTGATGTAGATGCATTTCTGCATGCGCATTTTTGATGCATTCCAGTGCATTTTTGATGCATTTTCAGTGCGTTCCACTGCATTTTTTCCTCTATTTTTTAGCCAGTTACCTGGGTTTTTTGTTTATTACTTTAATGCATTCCAGCGTGTTTTTGATGCATTTTGCCACATTCCAGATGCATTCCATGCAGAAAACAATGCAGCATGTTCTTCTTTTGTTGACTGCACTGGAACGCACTGTATTGGTGTGAACTATGGCCTTTAGAATCCATGTTAACTACTGTCCATGCATTTTTGATGCAGATTAAAAATCGCACTGGACTGCATGTGGGGTGAACTGGCCCTGGTCTTCTCATTTAAAAAATACTACCCTCTAAATGCCATACACAGCTGGAATTTCGGCTTATTCAACAACCCCCAGCTTGGCAAAAGTCGACTGTTCAATCCAATCAGATGCTTCAATAAATTAGTTTGTGAGATACAGTCTTGATTGCATTATATAATCACACAAAACACAACAAATAACTTACAAATCACTGCTGTATGGATCCCTTGGATCGGTCTTGTGTTGTCAGTCGGATTCCTTGTGTCTTACAAGCTTTTAGACACTTTACGTGTGGACTTCAATTTCAGCCATAAGCGGTAGATCACATTCTGGTTAATCCATAACCTCAAATATTGATTCTTGTGTCCTGTCCTTCTCTGTGCAAACAAAAAAGAGTCTCCAAAATACTGCAGCCCTACGTGGGATGGGACGAGGACAAGAGTGTATAAAACACAAAATAAAATCCCTGATCATCTGAACATTATACAATAAAATATAATACACACTTGTTACCTACTAAGCATTACCTAGGTCTTAGGTGCTAGGACAAGTCGGAATATAATTTATTGCCTATATCACTATTAAGCTGGCCATACACCATACAATTTTCTTATTCAATTTTCTTTAGATTTACCTTCAACTACGTAGTGGAAGGGCCTGCCTGGTTGCATACAAATTGAGTGTTTAGGTTTGACCTCATATTATATGGTTTTGGTAAAGCTAAAGGAAAGTTATACAAGAAAATTGTATAATGTATGGCCAGCCTTAAGCCTCGTACACACGGGACGACGATCGTACTTACGATCGTCTCAAATCATATGTTGGATAATGTAACTTGCATAGTGACTGCAATACAAGATCATACGACCAAAGAAAGAACGTTCAGGTGCATGTAATTAGCATCCGGCCGTTCCTGACTTCGGAGCATGCGTGTTTTGCACAATACAACTTGTTGTACCAACTACTCTGTACACATGGTACAACGGTCGTATGAGAGCTTGTTGGTACGACCAAGTTTTCTAGTCTGCTCATACAACTCCCCTTGTACGACCGTCGTATGTCGGCTGTTCTAATCGCGCATACGAACGATCGATTTTGCATACAATGGTCGATCATATGACCTGTTGTATACGATCGTCGTCCCGTGTGTACGAGGCTTTAGAGTCTTTCTATTGTAGTGTAAATTCATGACCGAACTGAGTGGCTGTTTAGAAATAAATAAAGCACAACATGCAGCCATATTTATTTTTTGTACTCCTTTATATATGGTTAACATATAAGGTAGTATAAATGAGACTTTCCCTTGAAAAAGCTCCTTGTACCGGCAAAATGTTGGGTAGCAATGCTTGGATTCTTGGACGATACAGACTGTGGTAGTAGCAGAGACAGTTTAAATGGATTTGTATTATTTGTATAGTGGCAGCTTAGATCCAGGGATGAAAGAACAGAAGGCATATATTGTATGCTGTATATGACTGTTGGTCACACTGAGCTAAACGGTTACTTACACCTAATATAACTTTTCACCTGGTGACCACAATAATTATTGGCGATTTGAGTCTCACCTACATAACTAATTCACAGAATAAGGCTTCTGTCTAAAATAAAATAGAAGGGGCTGGGAGACTAATGTATATACATATTGGAGGGTCTAAAAAAAAACTAGCAGGTTTTAAAATTTGTCTTAAAATTTGTTTTTAAAAATATTATAAATACAGTATCTCACAAAAGTGAGTACACCCCTCACATTTTTGTAAATATTTTATTATATCTTTTCATGTGACAACACTGAAAAAATATAACTATGCTACAATGTAAAGTAGTGAGTGTACAGCTTGTATAACAGTGTAAATTTGCTGTCCCCTCAAAATAGCTCAACACACAGCCATTAATGTCTAAACCGCGGACAACAAAATTGAGTACAGCCCTAAGTGAAAACAATTGGCCCCAAAGTGCCAATATTTTGTGTAGCCACCAATATTTTTCAGCACTGCCTTTAACCCTCTTGGGCATGGAGTTGACCAGAGCTTCACAGGTTGCCACAGGAGTCCTCTTCCACTCCTCCATGACGGCATCACGGATGTGGTGGATGTTAGAGGACTTGCACTCCTCCACCTTCCGTTTGAGGATGCGCCACAGATGCTCAATAGGGTTTAGGTCTGGAGACATACTTGGCCAGCTTATCACCTTTGTGTGTGAAGGGTTCTTTGGGGCTGTGGTGTTGAGGTACAGAGGGGAGAGGTCTTCTGCCTGGACCCATAGGGCCAAACCTAAATAGAAGTTGGTGATTTATTGTAGTGTTATTGTTCATACTGTAATTTGTTATTTTTGTATGCTTTTGGGGGTTATTCGTCTTGAGGAGTTCCCTGAAAGCAGCCAGATATTATTTTTGAGTTTTCTGTTCTTAACCTGTAGTCATTATTATCACTAGAGGTGCACCAAAATTTCGGCCGAAATATATCGGGCGAAAATGTGTTTCTCTGCATCGGGCTGAAAGAGAAAAAAGTGCTGACAATGGCACTGAAAGGAGGGTGGTCCTAAAAGGATGCAGTGCGCTCTGGGTGCCACACTTGTGTCATCCTGGTGCGCCCTTGTCAGAGTCCTTCCCTCCATCCTGCACTCCCTCCTCCTCTCATTGTTAGTGTCCTCCTGGCTCGACGATCTCATGCTGTGTCACGGAGCTGGATTGAATCGCCGGGCAGGGCCATAACAGTCTAGGAGGCGGGACATTGTTACAGTGCTGCCCGGTGATTTAATCCAGCTCTGTGACACAGCGTGAGATCGCACTACCAGGCACTGGCAGGCTTCATCACATGGGCACTGGTGAGACTGCATCTTATGGGCACTGGTGAGACTGCATCGCATGGGCACTGGTGAAACAGATTCTCATGGGCACTGGTGAGACTGCATCTCATGGGCACTGGTGAGACTGCTTTTTATTGACACTGGTCAGACTGCTTCTTATGGGCACTGGTTAGACTGCATCTCATGGGCACTGGTGAGACTGCATCTCATGGGCACTGGTGAGACTGCTTCTCATGGGCACTGGTGAGACTGCATCTCATGGGCACTGGTGAGACTGCTTTTTATTGACGCTGGTCAGACTGCTTCTCATGGGTACTGGTGAGACCGCATCTCATGGGCACTGGTGAGACTGCTTCTCATGGGCACTGGTGAGATTGCATTGCATAGGCACTGGTGAGACTGCTTCTAATGTGCACTGGTAAGACAGCTTCTCTTGGGCACTGGTGAGACTGCTTCTCATGGGCACTGGTGAGACTGCATCTCATGGAAACTGGTGAGACTGCTTTTTATGGGCACTGGTGAGACTGCTTCCCATGGGCACTGGTGAGACTGCTTCTCATGGGCACTGGTGAGGCTGCATCTCATGGGCACTGGTGGAGGGGGGATTATGGTGTGGGGTTGCTTTCCAGGGGTTGAGTTTGACCCCTTAGTTCCAGTGAAGGGAACTCTTAAGGCATCAGCATACCAAGACATTTTGGACAATTTCATGCTCCCACCTTTGTGGGAACAGTTTTAGCATGTCCCCTTCCTGTTCCAACATGACTGCGCACCAGTGCACAAACAAACTTCATAAAGACATGGGTGAGAGAGTTTGGAGTGGAGGAATTTGACTGGCCTGCACAGAGTCCTGACCTCAACCGGATAGAACACCTTTGAGAAGAATTAGAGCTGAGACTGTAAGCCAGGTCTTCTAGGGAAGGGCTTATGTGCTCTGTCTGTTTGTGACTGTTGCTCTAAAAACCAAGTGCCATTGCCCGTAGCAACCAGCGGGAGCTGCCATCAAAACTATTGCTCCCCTGTATACCCAGTTGCCCCAACCGTGGCTAGGATGGACACTTGTAGCTACCTGCTTTTTCAGTGGACTTTGCCATATGCTGTTACATCCCGCAAACTTTACCATCACGTCCTTGGATTACAAACTGTGTGCTGTTACCCATGGCAATTACGGCGGATGACCGCTCCCATGGATTACAAATACTTCCAGTGATCTGCTTAAAGCTGGAAAAAATGACTTTATGCTCCAAAATCCTGCTAAACACAGTATACACAGAAACATCTGCTGTTGCCCATAGTGATCGGGGTAAGCCAGTGGGTGCCTGCAGGGGAGAAGTTTGCCAGTTGTCCAACCATGGCTGATAGGAAGGACTGTCCTGATCCTGCTAACTACAGTGTGACATGTGCTAGAGACTTTGCTGCTACCAAATGCAACCACTGCGTGGGTTTCCTCCCACACTCCAAAGACATGCTGGTAAGTTAATTGGCTCCTGTCTAAATTGGCCCTAGTATGTGTATGTATGAATGTGAGTTAGGGACCTTAGATTGTAAGCTCCTTGAGGGCAGGGACTGATGTGAATGTACAATGTATATGTAAAGCACTGCGTAAATTGACGACACTATATAAGTACCTAAAATAAATAAATAAAATGTCAGCTGCCATCGGCTCCCAGTTGCTCAGGTACAGTCGGTGGCCCTGGATAATGCAGACAAGACGGGGTAGAGTCTTAGCCTGGTGACTCCCCTGTGAAGAACAGCAACATTGGAGAAGAATTAAGGAGGTCTGCCATGGCCTGCAGCCCGGTCAGGAACCTGGTAACTGTGGGTACTGCCCAGCAGGAACCAGACAGTGTCCCTGAAATTCCGGTTGTGCCTATGTGCTCTGCTGACCCCACTTGGAAGGAGCCAAAAAAAGCAAAGCTGCAAGGACTGACTCATGCCTCCAGCATGTGGTGTAAAATTCTGTGTGCCTGGCTGTGCAGGGAGGGAGATATCTCCATTCACCAGCGGCTCCTGGCTCCTGCGGGGGTAGCTCTACATTTAAATACCAGGGATAATCTCAGGTAGGTTCAGACATAACTATATAAACAAGTGGTAACCACCCCAACCTATCAATAACCTTGGCAGTTAGGTGCACATGGAAAGGCAACACATATCACAAACAAAAGTTTTCCTAGCACACTTACCAGTCAGCCTGCAAAACAACCAAATTCAACCTGTCTAACAATTCAAGTAAAAATTTATTTTTCCTAACAAATTAATTCAACACCATGTTGCAAAAATGAATACATCCCAATGAAAGTCTTAGGAGCAAAGCTAAATTTTAGACAGCTAAATCCTAATTAACAAGAATTCAACTGCAGGTGAGTCTAATTATTCATTAACCACTTCAATACTGGGCACTTATACACCTTCCTGCCCAGACCAATTTTCAGCTTTCAGCACTATCACATTTTGAATGACAATTGCACGGTCATGTGACACTGTACCCAAACAAAATTTTTATCATTTTTTCCCCATAAATAGAGCTTTCATTTGGTGATATTTGATCACCTCTGGGGTTTTTATTTTTTGTGCTACAAATAAAAAAAGACCGAAAATTTTGAAAAAAAAAAAGTTTTCCTTCGTTTCTGTTACAAAACTTTGTAAATAAGTAAGTTTTCTCCTTCACTGATGGGCACTGATGAGGCTGCACTGATGGGGCAGTACTGATTGGTACTGATGATGAGGCTCTTATACGCAGCACTGATAGTCACTGATAAGCAGCACTGATGGGCACTGATAGGTGGCACTGATATACAGCACTGATAAACGGCACTGATGGGCACTCATAGGCGACACTGATGGGCACTGATAGGTGGCACGTATATGTGGCACTGATGGGCACTGGTGGGCATCACTGATAGATGGCACTGATAGGCAGCACTGATCAAAGGCACTGGCAGGTATCGCTGATAGGCAAAGAGTGCCATCCCTAATGGGCAATGATTGCCATCCCTGGTGGGCTTTAGTGGGCTTACCTGGTGGTCCTGCATGGGCATCCCTGGTGGCCATGGGTGGGCATCCCTGCTGGCCATTGGTGGGCATCCCTGCTGGCCATGGGTGGGCATCCCTGGTGGTCCTGGGTGGGCATCCTCAGGGGGGCTGCACTGATAATCAATCAGTGCAGACCCCCCTGTCAGGAGAGCAGCTGATCAGCTCTCTTCTACTCGTGTCTGTCAGCGGGAGTGGAGGAAACGCCAATACATGGCTTTCCCTGTTTACACTGTGATCAGCTGTGATTGGACACAGCTGATCACATGGTAAAGAGCCTCCGGGCTGGAAGTGGTTAAACAGGTGTCCAGCAGACAGTTGATTAAAAAAGGGTGTTACTTAACAAAGAAAACCCCTTCCTATTTCATGCTGTCAGCAATGGTACCACATGAAAAAGAAATGTCACAAGACCTGAGAAAGAAAATAATTTCTTTATACAAGAACCTGAAGGCTACAAGAAGATCAGCAAAGCTTTACTTATCAGTCAGAATACTGTAGCAAAAGTGATACAAAAATTTAACAAAGAGGGAACTACAACCATCTCACAAAGACGTCAAGGCCATTCACGGAATTTAACACCTCAACAGGAGCGTCTTCTGATGATTGAAGAAATTTGCCATGCAAGTTCATTGCAGTTAGCTAAAGAGGTAGAAAGCCAAACTGGGGCGATTGTTTCCCTTGACACAATACGGCGTACACTGCAGAGGAATGGCATGCGTGGGTGTCGCCCATGAACGAAGTCTCTCCTAAAGCCCATGCACAAAAAAGTCTGCCTATAATTTGCCAAGGCCAATGCTGAAAAAGAAGAAGACTACTGGGACTGATGGCTTCAAAACTGTATGGCATCGCAAAGGTGAGAAATACAAAGAAAAATGCATGGTGCCTACAGTGAAACATGGTGGTGGCAGTGTCCTTCTGCGGGGCTGCAGGACTGCTGCTGGTGTGGGGGGGGGGTGCATTTCATTGATGGTATCATGAATTCACAGATGTACTGCTCTATATTGAAAGAGAAGATGCTACCATCACTCAGTGCCCTTTGTCATTATGCACTTTTTCAACATGACAATGATCCAAAACACACATCTAAGGCCACTGTTGCATTTCTGAAGAAGAACAGGGTGAAAGTGATTCAGTAGCCAAGTACTGTATGTCTCCTGCTCTGAACCTAATCAAACACCTATGGGAAATTCTGAAGAGACATGTTGAGCATCACTCTACATCCAGCATCCAGGCTCTAGGCTCCATTCACACCTGAGTGTTTTGTAGCTCAAATATGCCTGAAGCATGAAGCTACAAAATGCTGAAGGGGAAAAAAATCAATGTTTCTCTATGGAGATGGTTCACATCTCCAATCAAGAACGCCTGAAGCCAAATGCCCTATACTCAAACTACTCCCGGAGGTATTTTTGTTGCGCGAATCGGATATATGCCAGCGTTTCTGACACTTTTCTATTGTCATAGAATCAATCGAAAAGCATCAAACGTGCGTATTAGCGTGACATCGGGCGTTTGCAAATGCCCAATGTCGCTCTGCAAAATGTGCGACAAAACGCTTCAAATGTGCACAAAAACGTGTCGCTCAGGTGTGAATGCAGTTTGTTCTTGCAGAATGGAAAAAGATAGATGTTGCAATGTGTTACCAACTTGTTCATTCCATGCCTAGAATACTTGGTATTTACAAATCATGGAGGTAATACAAAATACTAGATGTAGCAGTTTTTGTTGTGGGGTGTAACTCATTTCAGTAAAACTGAAGATTTTGTAATCAAAGTTTTATTATTAACCTTACTTTCATATGAGCTACACAAATGTTATGTAGGATTCAGTTTTGTCAAAATGTTGGAAATTGTTCTTGTGTTCATTGAGATATTGATTAAAATCTGACTTTTCAAACGGGGTGTACTCATTTATGCTGAGCACCATATATGCATAAACCACAATGCCAACATCAAGGTTCCTCTGTATAAAGCAGTTCTAACTCTATAATTTGAGAGTCTCCCAAGTAGGAGCACATATAGCAGTGGATAGCTTAAGGGCAGGTGTGCCTGGAAGGAGCCCACCCCTCCTTAAAGGCACAGGGAAGCACTTGATGTCCAGCAAGAGCACAATGACAGCTGACAGCATCTAGTGCGTTCCTTCACCAATTTCAACCAACTGTACAAACAAGTGGCAACCGCTCCAAACCTATAACCAGTCTTTGCAGTAAAGTGCACATGGAAGGGTATCATACATCACAAACAAACAAAAGACCTCTCAGCACACTTACCAGCCAGCCTGCAAAACAACCAAACCCTGTAAACAATTTGTTTGCACACATTTGCACATGCAAGACAAAAATTATTTAGGACCCGGTTCATACTGTTAAATGTGGTCTTAAAACAGAACTAATCTGCAATGTTTATCGCTGCTCTTATAGTCCTGTGAGGTCCCTTAATGGTGCCAGCTTCTTCTCCCTAGCATCGTTCCAATGTCTTCTGGCTGGGGCCTTATGACTTAGCCCCCACACATGCACAGAAAGTAAGCCACCCGGTGAGCCATCCTTCCACACAGGCACTATGCTAGGAAGGTAAACTGAGCTGTGCTTGTACAGCTCAGTGTAGATTTTTAAGAAAAGTATGTGTAGGCAAGTATTGTAGATTTATTTTATTACAGAAGACATGTTACATGTCTCTTCTGCATTACAGAACCTGTCTGTTCACAATTTCAGCACTATGGTACAATGAGAAGAAATATAACAGAAAATTGTTATCAGATACTTACCATAATTTTCCTTTCCTAGCCTATCCTCACGTGAGCACACAATGGGTTAACACCTCCTCTGGAACCCACAGGACCACCTCTTCCTAGCTAAATAAAAGACAGCCCCTCCCCAACTGAAGTGTTTGATAACCTAGCCCGCGACAGGCCACTAGGGAGGGAGTCCTGTGCTGACGTGAGGATAGGCCAGGAAAGGAAAATTAAGGTACGTTTCTGATAAAAATTTTAAGCTTTCCTGGCCATACCTCACGTCAGCACACAATGGGATATAACTAGCTGAATAAATGGACAGGAGAGAATATATGAAAGGAAACATTGATAAAGAAAAGCTGTAAAAGGCAAAAAATAGACAAATATTTAGGCATATAACTTTGCAGAACTTGCTGACCACTTGCCTAGATTGTAAAGTCAAATGAATGGCTAGCTGTCTCACATACTGTATATCTTCCACTAAAATCCTGACATAACTTCCGCAAATGCTGACATCCCTCTGGTCAAAGGAGCTTGCACCTGTTCCTGAGCAGAAAGGCCTACTTCCTGCATGCCAATCTAATCACCCTGGTAAACCAATAGAAGAGGACTCTTGAGAACCTGATGGAAAAATTAAAAGATTGTCCACTTTCCTCATGTCTTTTGACATTTGCGTGAATACTGTTAGCTACTTGTCCATGTGTAAGGAACTGAAGTCTTCCCACTACGTACTCTCGTGCAAATGCTCGAAGGGACTGCCCCTGGATACCACTTTAGAATGGAGCTTTGGAGTTGGACGTAGCATCGCTATTTCTGGTAATAAGACACAAAAGGGATCTTTGCAGGAAAGTGCTGCAATCTCCCACATCCTTCTGTCTGTAGCAACTGCTGTCAGAGGAACTAGTTTTACCACTGAGAACCCCAAAGGAAATTAAGCTATTGGAGTAAAGGGTGCCTGTACTAGTGCTTTCAGAACCAATCCCAAATCCCATGAAGGGAACAAGGATTAGTTTGGTGGTCATATATGGATTACAACCTGCATGATGCATCTGGTCAATGGCTCTTCCACCCATCTGCAGGCTGAAAAAGAGGATAAAGGCAGAGACCTGTACTTTGATAGAGTTGTATGCCAGACCAACCTCTAGCGCTGTTTGTAAAAATGTCCAGTTTTTTTGCTAGAGCTGGGCACACAGGAGAGAAATCTTTTGCTGAACAAACACATCTCATATGTAGCATTCATGGATGATCTTGTGGCCTTCACCAAGGTCTGAACCACCTCGGATGAGAATCCCTGCACCTCTAGTCCAGTCGATTCAATAGCCAGGCTATTAAAACAGTCTAACTGGATTGGTGTGCTGCCATTGACATTGCCCTAAAAGAGATTGTTTGACTGAAAACGGGATTGGTGATGCTGATGATATCTGGAGGAGCAATGAAAACCAAGGCCTCTTCGGCAGGTGAAAAGCACTTATATGGCATAAACATGTTCTGTCCAAATTTTCAGAAGCATCTTCATAATCAAGGACACTGGAGGAAGACAAAGAACAACCTAAAAATGCATGGCGGTGTGAATCCATCTTCTATCCCTTCACCTTTGTACCTTGTTGCAAATACTGGAAGCTGTGCGTTCAGTGGAGCCTCTATGAGAACTACATCTGGAATGCCCTATAGAGACAATACTAGTTGCGGTACTCATCGTTGGAAAATAATCTGTCTAACTGATCCGTTAGTGGATTCTCCTTTCCCAGCAAGTAGACTGCCCTTAACTGCCTGTAAGCGGCTCTCCAAACAGCGAAAAGTTTCTGTTGCAAAAAGTGGGAAACGGGAAAAGACGTGCAGACACAAAGACCTTCTGATCCATAGACAGCCCAACCCATTGACTGAAGAAGGCAAATTGAAATGCCCCTATGTGCCAGCTGGCCTAAGGCACCACTTTAAAAGGTCCCAATGGGGACAATGCAATCCCTCACTGACATAAATGCTGTCTCCGTGGAGGTAATTTACAATTAAGACTTCAACTCTCTGAAACTGGGCGCACATGTAAATGGAACAGAGCGAAATGCCTGTCAGCTCACATATGCAGGAATTGTGGAAGTCAGTGGGATTCGAACCTGCAAGTCCTTATTGAAAGCTTGTATGCAAGTTATTGGGTATAAAGCGTATATGGGGACCTGGGTACTGCCCTAGGAGACACGTATCAATAACAGAAAAAGTTATTGAAATGATCGCTTTTAAAGGGGCAGTGATTTTAATGATGATTAAATTAAAACAATAAAAATGAAAAATTATTTTAAATGCTTTTCGTGCTTGGGGGGTCCCCTTGGTCTGCCTGTAAAGTGGCGCATCTTTGCGATGTGTAAAACAGCGCCGCAGCAAAATGACTTATCTCAATGAAAAAAAGTCATTTAAACTTGCTCATGGCTGTAATGTATTGCAGGCTCCCGGCAATATAGATGTAAAAAGAATGCCCCCCCTCCCAGTCTATACCACGCCCATGCCAAAATTTTTAAAAAATTGACGTGCCCCCCCCCCCAAAATCCATACCAGACCCTTATCCGAGCATGCAGCCTGGTCGGCCAGGATAGGGAGGCGATGAGCGAGTGCCCCCCCCTCCTGAACTGTACCAGGCCACATGCCCTCAACATGGGGGGGTGGATGCTTTGGGGCAGGGGGCTCTGCGCCCCCCCAAAGCACCTTGTCCCCATGTTGATGAGGACGAGGGCCTCTTCCTGACAACCCTGGCGGGTATGCAGGCAGGGGGCTTATCGGAATCTGGAAACCCCTTTAACAAGAGGGCCCCCATGCCCCAAAGCACCCACCCCCCTTGTGGCCTGGTACGGTAAGGAGGGGGGCCGCTCGCTTGCCCCCCCTTTTCCTGACCTCCAGGCTGCATGCTCAGATTAGGGCCTGGTATGGATTTTGGGGGGGACCCCATGCAATTTTGTTTTCCAATTTTGACGTGGAGTTCCCCTTAAAATCTATGCCAGACCCAAAGGGCCTGGTATGGATTTTGGGGAGACCCCACGCTATTTTTTTACCAGTTGTGGTGTGGCATTCCCCTTAAAATATATGCCTGACCCAAAGGGCCTGGTATAGATTTTGGGTGGACCCCATGCCAAATTTTAACTAAAAAATGTTTTTTGGGGTATTTTTTAATAACTTGGTGCTTAAAGAGAATTCACATTTAATTGACATATTTTAGGGCTTGCCTAGTCCACAAAATAATTAGTAGAGCCCTGAAATTCAGCTTTGGAGCAGGATTTTTTTTGTAAGGTTTTTTTTTTTTTTGGGGGGGGGGGGGG
>BLSH010093681.1:668708-682226 GCA_018402905.1 Glandirana rugosa
TCATAAATCCGTCGCGACTAACAGATAGATGTCTAAATGTTATTGCAATGTACAGGTATAATATGCTTCTATTTCTATTCTTATGTCTTTTATATTTTTGTATCAGAAAATTTTCAAATAAAGATTACATAAAAAAAAAAAATGTTTGCCAAGTAGTGGTAGAGCCTTATCCACAAAGATGAATTACCGCCACCACTGCCAACAAAAATGTTCGAAAAGATTCTTGGTGCAGTGCCTATTCTAAAAATGGCAAACACCTGAACAGGAAGTGACATCCGATCACTGCAAAAAGAAAATAGATAGACAATCAGCGCTGCCTAAATACTTAAAAAACCTAAATACTGCTAGCTGAACATCAGGGTAGTCACAACGCCCAAGAAAACATTAAAAAGGAATATGGATGCAGCGCAGAAAAAATGCATACAAAATGTCCTAAAAGTCCATATATAAAGTGCATGCAGAAGATTTCCGAAAGGTGCCTGTAATCCACACAAACTGTGAGCGATTCCTCCAACAGCTAGCGTGTGCACTCACCTTACTGCATGACCCCAGTTTTACTAGAGGGTCATAAACACATTCCCACAGCGGGGAGTCAGATATATTGAAGTCTTGCAGCCACAGGATGAAATCAATCCAGACCCAGTTAGAGCGTTCCTCCAATATCATCAAACATCTCAGTATGGCATTCAACAAGGTGATATATGTAACCATAAAGAGAAAGGCACAATCTAAGTGCAGACTGTTTAAATCTTCATAGAATGTATTGTTTAAAACACTACTTACAAACCAAGATCTTGTGTATAGCATAAACAAACAGCGGTGTGCCTCGGCAAGTGGTAGCGGATGACGTCACGGCAGGCTCCTCCTCCCGTACGCGTTACGGCAACCATGTGCCTTCGTCAGCGGGGCGGGGCCTACCACGTCACCCATCACATTTATACTAATCCGCTATCATAGAAACAATGATGCTCCTCATGACGTGATCTGCGTCTATTGGGGAGAGAAGCAGCTCAGCGTACACTTTGCAGATTGCACTATATGATTTCTGATGCATAGCAAGTCACTGCTCCAAATGCACCAATCATATTCAAAAAACCTTATCAGAAAAAGACGATAATTAAACCATAAATATTTATAAACATGGACATCTCCCGCTACCCTCACAGAGGCACAATTAAAGTATACAATCAAATATAAAAACACTGAATATACTATATAACTATATTTCCATGCTAAAATCAACTCCTCAGTGAAAACCCCTGGCAGGGATAGAAAAAAATGAACAAAATGAAAAAAAAGAAAAAAATATATAAAAAAATATTAAAAGAAAAAAAAAGGGGAAACAAAAAATAAATAAAATAAAAATAAATATAAAAATAAAAAAATAAAATTAAAATAAAATAAAAATGAAAATGAACTCAATATTGAAAATAAAAAAAATAAAAAATTCTATATTCTATATAAAAAAGTAAACAATTGGAAGGGGTGTCATCTATTAGAGATGAAACAATTGATGTCAAAATCCACATTGAGGCCCAAGGATCTCATCACCTCTCAAGTACCCAGTACGACTCCCTCTGGCTAAGCCTTCTAATGTGATTCCCCCCTCTCCAATGTTTAGGGACCTTTTCGATCCCCCAAAACTTTAAATGGCTCGGGTCATGATTACGATGGTCCCTAAAGTGATGGGAGACATTGTGGGATTTTTCTCCTTTTTAATATTGGTGACACGTTCACCTATCCTCAGTGATAAAGCCCTGGAGGTTCTCCCTACATATTGGAGGCCACAGCTACACTCCAACATGTATACCACCCCCTTCAGTATGGCAGGTGATAAGATCTTTAATCCTATATCCCCTACTAGTGGCACCGGCCACAAATTCCTTGCATTTTTTGTTTCCATTTGTAAGTCTGCAGGCCTTACATCTACCACAAGGATAGAACCCTGATAGGAAAGAAAAAATCTGATTCTCTCTATTTGTGGGAGGGTCTATCACCCCAGGGGCGATAACATGCCTGAAGGTGGGAGCCCGTCTATAAATGAAACCAGGCCTTGAAGGTAAAATCGGTCCCAAAACCCTATCTTTGAGTAAAATACTCCAGTGTTTAGCAATAATACGCTCAATTATTTTATGCTGAACGTTAAAGTCCAAGATAATTTTAAACTGTTGAGCGGGATCCATGTCTTTTTTTCTTGCTCAAGATAAGATTGGACCTATCCATATCTTTGACTTTCTCCAGTTCATCCATTAATGCCTCTTTATTATACCCCTTAGCCAGAAATCTATCGGTCAATATCCGTGATTGTGCCAAAAGGTCAGCTTCAGAGAGTGCAATTTCTCTTCAATCTCACAAACTGGCCTTTAGGAATATTGCACAGCCAGGTGCAGTAATGACAGTTATCTAATGGGATATACCCATTTCGATCGGTGGGTTTAAATAAATTACGGGTTTTCAATAGATGCCCTTCTTTATAATTCTCCAAATCTAAGAAGACCATACTCATTTTGTTGATGTTCCATGTCAAAACAATACCGCTCATGTTATTGTTTAGTTTAGTGATTAACTCCTGTAAGCTAATTTTATCACCCTCCCACACCATAAACAGGTCATCAATATACCTTTTACAACACCGGAGATGCTCTGGATGATCCATAAAGATGGTATCCTCCTCCCAGTGTGCCATAAATAAATTGGCAACACTGGGAGTAAACCGGGCGCCCAATCGCAACTCCTCTAGTCTGAAGGTAGAACCGATGATTGTACCAAAAATAATTTTTCTGTAAACAGAAATCAAGGCATTCAATCAAAAAATTCTGGTGTCTAAGGGTAAGCTCTAAAGATTCAAAGGCCCATCTCACTGAGGAGAGAGCTTCTTCATGGTTAATGATCGTATATAATGATCCAACATCCGCTGAGATCAACGAACTCTCAGGTTGACACTTGATACTCGCCAGTGTTTGGATCATGTGCTTTGTATATCGTAAGTAGGCCTACAACGAGTGGTTTCAGAAAAAAGTCGATATATTGCCCCAACCGGGCCGACTCTATCCCATTAACTATGGGTCTTCCTGGGGGACGTGTACTATTTTTATGGACTTTGGGGAGAAAGTATATAATGGGAGTACGGCAAGCAGAGGGTTCCAAATATAATGACTCCTTTTTATTCAAGATCCCAGTATCTCTACCCTTTTCAATCAACACACGAAGGGCTTCCTTATATTCATAAATGGGATCTTTACTTAAAAGTTGGTAAGTACTCCTATTGTCCAAAAGATGTTTCATTTCTTCTCTGTAATAAGGTTTGCTAAGGACAACAAGACCCCCCCTCCCCCCCTTTGTCCGCAGGACGAATGGCCACATTTTTATTCGCTTCCAACTAAGCAATCCCATTTCTTATATAGGATGGGTCCTTAACCTTTCTGACCATTCAAGTCTCATAGATCCCCCACCACTATGTTTTTGAATACCTCCAAATGCTTATTATCACTAACCACTGGATTAAACACAGATTTGTTAGCCATGTTAGAATGAGCCCCTTCTTTGGGTCGCATGATCCTATCCAGGGCCTTAGTCAGGAAGTATTTTTTCATATTGAGGGTTCTAACAAATTTTTGAACACTAACATAAGTCTGAAATTTATTAAGGTTTTTCACAGGAGTGAATTTAAGACCATGATCCAATACTTTAATTTCTTCATCTGATAATTGAATCCCACTAAGGTTAAAAATGCTTGTACCTACTGGGACCTTTTTCTTTTGAATTATTTTCCCAGATCTACATTCTGTCTTTCTCTCCTTATGCCTGAGGGGGTCTGGTACAGATTGGGTTTACTTCCTCTGTATTCCCCCTGTAATGTAGATGCATAATGGGCTACTATGCATCGCATAGTAGCTCATTATGTCTCACTTACCTAGAAATGAAGCCAGCGATGTCCAGCGCTGTCCCCACAGCAGGGAGCGTCCATCTTCTGCCCCTCTTCCTTCCGGGGCTGAGACTCCGGCTCTGTGACTGGCCGGAGTCACGTGACGTCAATCCCACGCATGCGTGCGGGAGCCGCCAGTCACGGCACGTTCACAGTGAAGAAACGGCACGGAGGCCGTTTCTTCACTGCACATGTGCCGAAATGATGTCAGCACATTTACTACACTGCATATCTCCTGAACCGTGCAGGTTCAGGAGATATGCAGGGCACCCACAGGTAAGCCTTATCATAGGCTTACCTGTAGGTTAAAGTGGTTGTCACGAGCTGACAACCACTTTAACTCTCTGTCATTATGGGAAATGAAGGTCATTCCTTTTTCACATTAGCAAATATCTGCATGCTTTTTGTGATGGTTGGGCCTGGGTACTAAAGGGACCAATAAGATTGAAATCGAAAGTACGCTGTTTTTTTTTCTCTTGCCTATGGCATGGATATGTGCTGCTGCATACTTTCCGCTACAGCCTCCTAAATCTAGGCTTTGAAATTTGTGCTTCAGCTTCCTTATCCATTGTCACTTGAGGCAATCCACGCAAATTATTTTCCTGTCACAGCAGACTACGTGCAGGCCCAACTTTTCCCCCTGGGCTGGGCAAGGCATTTACTATTGCGCTGATATAAACGCATGTGAGCCATTGCCATGTGAGTTGCTTAACCACCTCAGTAAGGGGGCTGTTTTTTGGGTTCATTGTTTACAATTTAAAATCATTTTTTTTTGCTATAAAATTACTTAGAACCCCCAAACATTATATATTTTTTTCTAACACCCTAGAGAATAAAATGGCAGTCATTGCAAAACTTTATGTTACACCGTATTTGCGCAGCGGTCTTCCAAGCGTGCTTTTTTTTAAAATAAATTCCGTTTTTTTAGTTAAAAACATAAGAAAACAGTAAGGTTAGGAGAATTTTTTCCATATTGTGAAAGATAATGTTACGCCAAGTAAAATGATTCCCAACATGGCATGCTTCAAAATTGCGTCTGCTCGCGGAATGGCGACAAACTTTGCAGCTTAAAAATCTCCATTGGCGACGTTTAAAAAATTCTACAGGTTAGCAGTTTTGAGCTACAGAAGAGGTCTAGTGATAGAATTGTTGCTCTCGCTCTAACGATTGCGGCGATACCTCACATGTGTGGTTTGAACACCGTTTTCATATGTGGGCGGGACTTACGTATGCATTCGCTTCTGTACGCGAGCTCGCAAGGACGGGGCGCTTTAAATTTTTTTTTTTTATTTATTTATTTTGCTTTTTACTTTTTATTTTTACACTGTTCTTTTTTTAAAAAAAAAAAATTGATCACTTTTATTCCTATTACAAGAAATGTAAACATTCCTTGTAATAGAAAAAAGCATGACAGGCCTTCTTAAATATGAGATCTGGGGCCAAAAAGTCCTCACATCTCATATTTACACTAAAATGCAAAAAAAAAAAAAGAAAAGAAAACTGAAAAAAATGACAGCCCAAAAAAAAAGGGCCCTTTAAGACCGTTGGGCGGACGTGACTTCTGACGTCATTTCCGCCCTGTCGTACTCTTGGACACTGGGGGGACAGATTGGATCA
The DNA here is from genome assembly GCA_018402905.1 of Glandirana rugosa. Lineage (NCBI taxonomy): Eukaryota > Metazoa > Chordata > Amphibia > Anura > Ranidae > Glandirana > Glandirana rugosa. The sequence goes on from BLSH010093681.1 coordinate 674,251, forward strand.
TCTCCTCCGCTGCCGGCGGGTCCGGTAAGCGGCGGAGATGACTGGAAAGCGACGGGAGGGGGGCACCTCTCCCGCTGCTGATAAAAGTGATCTTGCGGTGAATCCGCCGCTAAGACCACTTTTATCTTGTACAGAATCGCTTCCTGAAAAAAAACAATATCTGAATGGTGCCTGCAGCTGCAAGCACCATTCAGATATCACTTCTCAAAGGTAGCGACGTCATATGACGTCCACCCAAACAGAAGTGGTTAAGGAGCATGAAAGACGCCATGTGCGAGAATCTGGGGAATGCAGATTGTCCTGGTCAGGAGATGACCAGTGGCTGGTCTTATGTTTTTTTGAGTGTTTGTGTTTAGGGTTTCTGCTCCTAAAATATTGCAAAACACCATACTTTGCATTCCTTAGCACCCTTTTAAAAACACATCCCACGTTGCCTCCTCGTAACTTTTCCTAGTCTTCCATTCTACTTACAGTTTTGTGAGCTCATATCTGCACGAAAAATATGGAAAAAATCATAATTCTCTCACCAAGAACAAGTCTTTACCTCACAAGAGAAAACTGGCAGGACTGCAGAGAGAAGGAGAGAAAACAGTCACTCTGCTGGCTTCTAAGACTGTTTATGCTGCTGCTTGGTGACTGGAGGTCACTATCCCACGCAGCCCTATCTCCCTGCCTTCTGTGACATTATCCACCACCGCTCTCAGACTGAAAACAAAGCCAGGAGAGTGGCACAGCACGCAGCCTATAGAAGACAGGAAAAAACCCAAGAGAAAGGCCATTGATAACTTTGCAGAACTTAGTAATACCATATCTGTAGAATATCCGTGCTGTTTTAGCAACATTGCCCTCGACCCAGCACACAGGGCGCCCAGTTTCAGGAGCATTCTGGGTCTTCCAACTCCAGGAGAGGCTGAACCTGAAGGGGCAGTGTGGTATAGGGGATTTACTTTCAGAAATTAAAGTACTTACCTACTGCAATCAACAGGTGGCCTAGAGCATGGCAAAAAAAAAGAACACTTCAGTCTGGGAGGGGCTGTCTTTTATTTAGCTAGGAAGAGGTGATCCTGTGGGTTCCAGTGGATGCGTTAACCCATTGTGTGCTGACATAAGGTAGGCAGGGCCGTCTTAATAGCATCATGGGCCCCTGGGCAAAGTAATGCATTGGGGCCCCTATCAGGTGGCCCCAAATGTATGCACATACTCTCAAGACTTAAAGTATAAATAGTTCATAGAATTAAACATATTTAAACAAAAAACATGTCATAAATAAAAAAAAGACTAAAACAACACAAAGGCTACAGTATAGGGGAGGGGGGTCAGGAGGGCAAGATACTGGGATCAGGAGGGCAAATTCTGGAACACTGGCAATTCTGGGAAAGCTTAGTAAAAAGAATGACTATCCCAGGAGATCCGGGCCAGTTGGCAAGTATGATGTAATGTAAGATTATCAAGGGGCCCCTATGCACTTGGGGCCCCTGGGCAGTGTCCAAGGGTGCCCTTGCATTAAGACAGCCCTGAAGGTAGGGCCAGGAAAGATAGGATGCATCAAGATACCAACAACTGCAGAGAACCTGCAGGTCAGCATCACTGAGCAGACAGGACAGACCAGGGGCTGGAAAGTCAGCCTAAGCCTGAGGATTTCAGAGTTCTGTTAACTGTCCCTAACAGATATGCTGATGTAGCACCCTCCTGGTTTGGGTGTTAGTGAGTGTATATAATTTTTGGCTTTCTCTGCTTAACAGAAGAGCAGATAGGTAAATTTAGATGCTGTCTGCTTGTCAGAGAGCCTTGATTTGAGTAAGGTCTGCTCAGTGTGCTCTGGTGCTGATTCATGTGGTCTGGAAAGTTTTACACTGTCCAGTAGTATGGGTTCCTATTGGACAGTGGGAGAAAAACCCAGCCAGTGACAGCAGGTGTATATGGATGTAGTTCTGACCAATTAGCAGGGGAGGTGCATTTTTGGTGAATACATTCATATAAAAAGGAGCACATGGGCTCAAGGTCAGGAGTTCCTGCCCACCCAGACCTCAGGGGTGTGTGTGGGGGGGGGGGGGTTGTATGTTCAGCTCCTGGCTGCTAGGCTTGAGGCCTATCCAGGAGGCTGCCAGATGCTGGGCCTGGTCGAGGCCTAGCTGGAGTTGCTAAAGCTACAGCCCAGAGTTCCTTTAAAGCTGGTAGAGGGGGACGTTCCCCGGATTCTGTCTGGTATCACAGTGGCAAAGTGTCGCTTGGAAGTTGGAAAGAGGCTACCAGCTGTCCCAGGACATGGTGTGAGTACAGACCCATGAAGGGATCCCTGAGACTGAGTTGCTAGAATCCCCCTCCTGCTCCTCATAGTCAGCTAACTGGGTCTGTGAGCTAGAAAGGAGACACTGGCGAGTGTCTTGAAGAAACAGAGTCTGGCCTATCCTCTTCTGCTTAAAAAGGGACTGGGATCAGCTTGCTACTTGCTTCACTGGGATCAGTTTGCTACCTGCGTCACTGAGATCAGTCTGCTATGTAGTGCCACTGACAGTCTGCTGTATAGATATAGAGAGAAGTTGTCCTTGCTTGGAGTTAGTTAACTTGGAGTATCCCATCTATTCCCTTCTCCTATCCAAGTTCTACAATAAAGCATCAAAACTCATCCCCAGACTGGTCTTTTGAATAACGAGGAGGATTGTGTGTGCGCACCTGACCGTGTGAAAATCCGTTGTGACTGGCTGCAGAATAATCAGAAGGAGGCCCGGGTCATATAAATGATCAGCTCCTTGGGGGGTACCACTACACTGATATTAACTGATTAAAACACATTTAAAAGTTAAGAGGCTGAAGCAGAAAAATAAATTTAACTTATATACTACATATATACTATATGCGTCTACATTCCTTCATATGTGAAGGAAGCCTACATACATGGGAACTTAATTTTTTGATCATAGACCAGAGTGGGCTGTTGCAATACACTCACCTCACAGCTGGAATTTACAAAAGTCCAATGCGACCACTGATAACATTATTTGTACATCACATCCGGAATGCCATTTGCACACCATACAATTTACACACAGAGCCTGAGAAAACAGCATTCATATTAACACAAGCTACAAAAACTCCACAGTCATCTGAAATGGCCAATGATATGAATACAGTCATTACATACAAGTCATTACCTACATCTTAAAGTTAACCTGTCATTAGAGAAATATTGGGGCAGCCACTGCAGATTTCCTCCACATAGTGCTAGTTACTTGGCTTTTATTGACCCTCTGGCCCCATCGCTTTATAAAAACACTGACTTGGAAGAGGTGTGCAGATCAGGTAAGTAAGGTAAACATTGGCAGCATTTACATATTTTGTGTCAGTGATTTAAAATATTAAAGGTCAGCATGAAAGCCGGGTAGCTAGCATTTCCACAAGGTGACCTCAGAGATGGCAGCTTACATGCTAACCTTGTGACCACTTCGTTTATAAGTAAAGCGGAGGTTGAGCATTTGCACTGGGAAATGTTGATGTTTTCTACCATTATTGGTATGTTGTTGCCACCTTGTGGTAGAACATTGAAACTATCCTTTTCCAATCCAAAATAATCATATTGCTGGAAATCAGTTTCCAAACATGTGCCAGGTTTGGGATTTGTCAAATTTATTAATATAAAAGAAAACCAAAAACATGATATAGTTATTAGTTTATCTATATACAGTAACGCTAACTGATTTCATGGAGATTATCCAATTAGTAGTCCCTACTTTCTGAAAGAGAGGGAGGGGGAGAGAGAGGGAGAGAGAAAAAGTCTACACACCCCTGTTAAAATGTCAGGTTTCTGTAATGTAAAAAAAAATGAGACAAAGATAAGTAATTTCAGAACTTTTCCCACCTTTAATGTGACCTATAAACTGTACAACACATTTGAACAATACTCTAAAATATTTTAGGTGGAGAGCAGTAAAAAAAAAAAAAATAATAATATGGTTGCATAAGTGTGCACACCCTTAAACTAATACTTTGTTGAAGCACCTTTTGATTTTATTACAGCACTCAGTCTTTTTTGGTATGAGTCTATCAGCATGGCACATCTTGACTTGGCAATATTTGCCCACTCTTCTTTGCAAAAACACTACAAATCGGTCAGATTGAGAGGACATCTCCCATGCACGGCCCTCTTCAGATCACCCCACATGTTTTCAATTGGATTCAGGTCTGGGTGTGCAAAGACTCGACCGCCGGGAGAGGAAGAGCCGGCTAGCAGCTGATGGAAAAGCAGGTAGAGGTGCCCGAGCTTGACGTCATCTGTTCAGGAAACCGCTCATCCCAATCAAGGCTTGATCCACAGAAATGCAGATGGAGCGCAAGCCGGTGTAGCGTCATTTATTGATAACCCCACGAAAGTGGAAACTGGAAGTGACGTTCGGTTGCCGCCATGTTGCTACACTGGCACTAGTCCGCACTAAGGATACAGAGAGAAGGTGGCAAGTGGACATCTTTTTACACCCACCGGAGCTTAATTTGCACAGTTATTTTTAATAGTAAACGGAGTTCACATACTAAAATACAGTATATAGAAATACGTGACACTGTTTTGATGTTACATTTTAACCACTTGCCGACCGTGTAATGTAATTACATGGCCGCAAGGTGGATCCATTGTTCTAGGAGGGCGTACTATAACGTCCTCCCAGAATCATGCTCCCGCGTGCCCCCTGGGGCGCGCACCTGAGAGCATCCGTGACCGCCGGGTCCGTGAGACCCGCCGCATCACGGATCACGGTAAATGGCCGCTCACTGAGGCCTTTTACCACGCGATCGCGCCATCATTTTATCACCCATGCATGCATGCTCACCCATGCATCTGTGCTCCGCCATCCATCTGTGCTCACCCATGCATCCGTGTTCACCCATCCAGCCGTGTTCACCCATGCATCCGTGTTCACCCATCCAGCCATGCTCACCCATGCATCCATGCTCACCAATCCAGTTGTGCTCACCCAAGCAGCCTCATCCGTGCTCACCCATCCAATCGTGCTCACCCATCAGGCCTCAACCGTGTTCACCCAGGCATCCGTGTTCAACCATGCATCTGTGCTCTGCCATCCATCTGTGCTCACCCATCCATCCGTGCTCACCATGCATCCATGCTCCGCCATCCATCTGTGCTCACCCATGCATGCATGCATGCTGACCCATGCATGCGTGCTCACCCATGCATCTGTGCTCACCCATGCATCCGTGCTCACCCATGCATCCATGCTCAGCCATCCATCTGTGCTCAGTCATTACCATTCACGGCTTATCCACCCCAATTCGTGCTCATTTATGCCTCATTCATGCTCATCCATACCACATCAGTTCTCATCCATGACACATCCATGCCACTACAGTACCCATCCATGCCACTACAGCACCCATCAGTGCCACTACAGCGCCCATCAGTGCCACCACAGTGCCTCACAATAATGTAATAGGTAGTCAAATTAGATTTGAAATTGATGATCCTAGAACGCCTGATGGTGCACCCTGCATGTTGGGCTTCTGTATGTGGCCAGGCTGTGTAAAAGTGTCACACATGTGGTATTGCCATACTCAGGACGAGTAGCAGCATATATTTTAGGGTGAAATTTTTGCTAGGTACATGCTGTGTGTTAGAAATATTGTATAAATGGACAACCTTGTGTAAAAAAAAATGTGTTTTCATTTTCTTTCCACATTTTCCAAAAACTTGTGGAAAAAATGAACCGTTCAAAAGACTCATTATGCCTCATAGAATATAAGTTGGGGTGTTTACTTTACTTTTCCAAATTGGGGTAATTTTTTGGGCGTTTCCATTGCTCTGGTGCTCCAGGACCTTTAAAAGTGCAAGAGGTAGTCAGGAAATTATATGTGTAATTTATGTCCTTAGAACGCCTGATGGTGCTCCCTGCATGTTGGACCTCTGTATGTGGCCAGGCTGTGTAAAATTGTCACAATTGTCACACATGTGGTATTGCCATACTCGGGACGAGTAGCAGAATATATTTTAGGGTGAAATTTTTGCTAGGTACATGCTGTGTGTTAGATATATTGTATAAATGGACAACCTTGTGTAAAAAAAAATATATGTTTTCATTTTCTTTCCACATTTTCCAAAAAAATTGTGGAAAAAATGAACCATTCAAAAGACTCATTATGCCTCATAGAATATAAGTTGGGGTGTTTTCTTTCGAAAATGGGGTCATTTTTTGGGTGTTTCCATTGCCATTGTGCTCCAGGACCTTCAAAAATGCAAGAGGTAGTCAGGAAATTATATGTGTAATTTATGTCCTTAGAACGCCTGATGGTGCTCCCTGCATGTTGGGCCTCTTTATGTGGCCAGGCTGTGTAAAAGTCTCACACATGTGGTATCGCCATACTCAGGAGGAGTAGCAGAATGTGTTTTAGGGTGTAATTTGTGGTATGCATATGCTGGGTGTGAGAAATAATCTGTTAATATGACAATTTTGTGAAAAAAAAACAGAAAAAAAAATCTTCATTTTGCAAAGAATTGTGGGAACAAAAGACTTCTTCAAAAAACTCGCAATGCCTCTTACTAAATACGTTGGACTGTCTACTTTCCGAAAAGGGGTCATTTGGAGGGTATTTGTACTTTCCTGGCTTGTCAGGGTCTCAAGAAATGAGACAGGCCGTCAGTGCATCAGGTGTCTAGATATAATAGGGGTATGTACCGCGCTTATGGGTCCTTGTGTTCGACTGCTGCCCTCCAAAAATTCGCTCCCGTAGGTGGGATGTATAATTGATAAAGGTGGTGCTTGGATGTGGCGCTGTCTGAGTAATGGTAGATAGATATAGTCCTGATGTACTGTGGTCATATGTACTAGTGGGATAATCTTCCTGACTTCCAATTAAAGTGCATATGTGCCAATTGGTAATTAGAATATCATAAGGCAATAAATTAAAAAATATTAGGTCATACGTGTGCTTGAAATAATACGTAACTTATTGCTGAAATATCCAAAGTGTGGAAGCAATTCAAAGGTGCAAGTGCCTGTGGGAGTGATAATTTATACTGTATAAAATAGACTCAAGCTTGTAAAAAACGAATATTAGTGCATGTGCTAGTACCAATGTGCTAGTATATCGAAAATAATAAAAATATATGAAAATACATATAAGTTATGAATATTGTTCCGGAGATAGTGGATCAAGAAGTAATTGATTATCCATGAGCTTCAAATAATAAAACATTAAATCTGTTATTTCTATAATAATCAAAAAAGTGGGAGCAATTCAAAATATGCAAATACGTGAAAAGGTGATGATTTGAACTGTATACAATGTTGTAAACTCAAGTTTAGTTTGTGCAGGTGCTAGTGCCAATGTGCTAGTATATCAATGAGAAAGATAAATCGTATGGGTATAGATGAAAATATATAACAGGTTTGAATCTTGTTCACAGTAAACAGGGTAAACAATACAGTTTGATGGTTGATAATAGTATTGTGCCTCTTATAAAGTCCTAATTAAATTGAACCGTGCCGATCATGTTATAAATAACAGTATATACTAGAATAGTCCTTATAATATTGTTATATAGGTGACTTCAAGTGCTCATTCGATGTGACTGATTCTTTCCTATGTAAGCTTGTGACAAGGGGTGTATATACACTCGTGCTCCCCCTTTGTAGGTTCCCTCCTTACCAGAGGGCACTGCCCCTGCAGGGGCCACGTGCCTGTCTTTAATATTCCTGGGGGTCTGGTCCTAGGTCAGGGGTTCCCATCCACCGATCTTTGGGGTGTCTTCCTGTAGAGGGGGGTTTTTCTCCTATCGTTGTAGTGTTGCCTGCTCCTGCAGGTATGGGGGCGTCCTGGGGTATTTTTTCCACGTTTTATAGAATAAAAAACAGAGAGGACTCCATAGTGCAGCTTGTATGAAATGTATCCTTCGGTTTATTTAATTTCGCATGGGATACATCTCCAATTAAAAGCAGGGGAAAACAAGGTATTTAAAAATATGGGTAATTAAA
>BLSH010093681.1:682823-702301 GCA_018402905.1 Glandirana rugosa
GAAAGACGTACTTTAGTAGTAGTACGTCTTTCGACAGTGTCTCGACGTCGAGGGGGGGAAGGGGGGGGGGGGCCGCAGCGCGGCCACGCGCCGCGCTGCTGCTGGATCCTGTGATCATTATGATCACAGGATCCAGCTGAGCAGAGATCGGGATACGGGCGCAGTGACTGGCCCTCCCGATCATCTGACGGCTGTGTCCAATCACAGCCGTCACATTGTAAACAGAGACGAATGTCTCTGTGACAGTTCTCCCCCCGCCGAGCTCAGTGAGAGCTCAGTACGGGGGGGGGGGGAAGGGGGGGAGCTGCAGCTCTGTGACAGCTTTCTGCATGATGATGATTTCATGCAGAAAGCTGTCACAGATCGCCCCCCACACAGTGCACCAAGCACACTGATACCCCTGTCCCCATACACATTAGTGTCCCCATAAAACAGCCCCCAAAACATCTGTATGACCCCCATCACATCTGTCACCATACACAAAACATCTGTCACAGTCCACAAAACATCTGTATGTCTCCAAAACATCTGTCACAGTTCCCAAAACATCTGTATGACCCCATCACATCTGTCACCATACACAAAACATCTGTCACAGTCCCCAAAACATCTGTATGTCTCCAAAACATCTGTCACAGTCCCCAAACATCTGTCTGTCCCCGTCACATCTGTCACCATACACCAAAACATCTGTATGTCCCCGTCACATCTGTCACAGTCCCGTCACATCTGTCTGTCCGCCAACACCAAATAAACTCCAGTTTGGGTTATTTTTACCAAATAAATGTAGCAGTATCATTTTTGGTCAAAATTTATGAAGAGAAATTACTTATTTGCAAAATTTTATAACTGAAACGCAGAAAAATACATTGTTTTTGAAAATTTTTAGTCTTTTTTTAATTTATAGCGCAAAAAATAAAAAACCCAGGGGTGATTAAATACCACCAAAAGAAAGCTCTATTTGTGTGAAAAAAATGATAAAAATTTTATATGGGTACAACGTCGCACGACCGCGCAATTATCATTCAAACTGCAACAGCGCTGAAAGCTGAAAATTGGTCCGGGAAGGAAGGGGGTTTAAGTGCCCAGTATTGAAATGGTTAAGAGTGCTCAATGAATGAATGCAAATGAAGGTGTATTGCATTATTTTAGGAGCCGAAAACCCTGAATGCAAACGTTCCAAAAAACATAAGACCCGCCAACGATCATCTCATCCTGACCAGGATGACGACACCCAACAGGTTGTCACATTCATTAAGCATGTGGCCAATACACTCTAAAGGAGTCGTTTCCACTTAAAAGCATGTGATCAATACCCTCTAAAGGAGGCGTTTCCACTTACAAGCATGTAGTCAACACACTCTAAATGAGTAGTTTCCACTTACAAGCATGTGGTCAACACCCTCTAAAGGAGTCATTTCCACTTACAAGCTTGTGGTCAACACATTCTAAAGGAGTAGTTTTCACTTACAAGCATGTGGTCAACACCCTCTAAAGGAGTCGTTTCCACCTACCCTGTGAAGGGACAGGATCCAGGTACATATCTCCCACCTAGCTCGTATAGGGTTCGGGCTGTCCAGCCTGCTCCGCTGGGATGTGGTCCCTGTGTTCACATGCTAAATGCATATTTTATCAGGGAGCCCCTCTGCTGGTAGTCCCATGGAGTCCTCCACAGGGCGGCTTTTATTCTCCCCAAGCACTCCATGTGACACTGGCTCACATGAGTTTATGCCATGCATTTTGGGCCTGCATGCAGTCTGCAGTGGCAGAGAAGTGAAATTGTGCAGGTTCCTTCACAAGGATGTGGTTGTGCAAAATTCTAAAGTCCTATTAAGATGGCTATAGCAGAAAGTATGCTGCAAATATCCACGCCACAAGCAACACCCATAACGATAGAGCGGAAATCGCTCGTTGATGAAGGATGGCAGAGACCTCATCAGAAGACCAATTTAAAGTACAGGTTCTATAAGCTTTATCCACATAAGATGGCTGATGTAGGTTTATGCACTGCACTTCCAGGGGTAGCACATCAAGTGTCTTTGCCTTTTATAACTCTTATAACTTGCCTTCAGAGATCCTAGGGATGAGAGAGTGGACTTGTTCACCTCAGATGCAGTCCAGTATGTTTTTATTCTGCACCAAGAATGCATGGACAGGATTTAACTTGGATTCCAATTACCTAGTTCACACCAGTGCAGGGCATTCTAGGGCAGATGTGTTTCTGTATGCAACACATCTGGAAAGTGGCAAAACGCATTGAGAATACATTAGAATGTATCAAAAACATTCATGAAGAAGCACATCTGGAACACAGAAATTGTGCTATCTGGCCACCGGGCTTGTACAGAATCTATACAGTGACAACTTTTTCCTGTCAACCAGCAATAGCGTTAACTTCGAGGGTGTATACTCTCCGATATTCCTGGTACCCAAAGCATCCGGAGAGCTCAGAACAATGTTGGACCTGAGGTCCTTGAATCAATTCATCATCCCCAGAAGATTCAGGATGGAGCCAGTATATACAATATCAGTAGTGCAACCAGGAGATTGACTAATTTCAATTGATTTGGAAGACGCCTATTTACATGTCCCAATCCACAAACACCATCAGAGGTACCTCAGATTCATAGTAGAGGAAGAGAATTATCAATCCAGATGTTTGCCCTTCGGCATCAATACAGCACCCCTCTTCTCCAAGATCCTGTTGGCTACCATAGCATTTATTTGTTTACAGGGGATGAAGATTTTTCATTATCTAGATGGCATTCTGGTCATTGCACATTCAAGCGGGCAGCTTGCGCTACAGCGCGACAAGGTAATAGGGATCCTGTCCAACTTTAAATGGCTGATAAACAGTCAAAAGAGCAAACTCACTCCTGCCCAATGGATGGGGTATGTAAGCATGGTATTCGACACACAGTCAGGATGGATTCTTCTGCCATATCGCAAGGCGACCGAGCTGAAAGCCTGTGTCTATAGGGTGCTTAGGGCTCAGACGCTATTGGCAAAAGACTGTATGATGATGTTGGAGATGTTCACCGCAGCTATCCCGGTGGTACCGTGGGCAAGGTTCCACACGAGAGTTCTTCAGATGTCCTTCCTGAGGCAATAGGATGGACGGCCATTGGACCAGAAGGTCTGGGTGCCAGTATGGGTGCGAAGTCTTATCTGGCCAGATAGCAGACCAACTGAGCCGGAGGCTTCCCAGCAATGGAGAATGGTCAATCAACAGACACTATGTTCAACCAATCCTTGCCAGATGGGGGATAGCCAGCATAGACCTGATGGCGACACCAGGGAATGCACAGGTGCCAGGGTTCACCGCAAAGTTTAGGTACAACGAGGCGATAGCCCAGGATGCCTTCTCAGTCTTATGGCAGTTCCCCCTAGTGTACATGTTTGCTTCAAGTCCAATTAATCATGAGGGCCTTGCTGAAGATTGCGAAGGAGAAGATGCATACCATCATAATTGTACCAATCTGGTCCAATAGACCATGGTTTCCTCTGCTCTTGCAGTTGGCATCAGCCCCACCAGTACACCTACCTCTCAGGAGGGATCTACTACAGCAAGGACAGTGAATACATCCCAATCCAGAGAGACTGCAGCTGACGGTCTGGTTGTTGAATCGGCCAGATTGCATGTACAAGGCCTCTGAAAGGAAGTAATCGCTACATTACTGAGGGTAAAGATGGCAATACTTCAGAATTTGGAGAAATTTGCAGACTTTGCATTACAACATAGTTTCCTCCCGTAACTCCAAGTATTGTGAACATTTTAGAATTACTGCAAACGGCACTGAATGTAGGCTTGACATATAACTCTATTAAACTGCAGGCCCTGTCTTCTTTCATCGGACATAGATGGGCTAATGAGCCTATAATAAAGCAGTTCCTCAGAGCTAAAATAAGGGTGCGCCCCCCAAGGAGGGCCTCTTCCCAACCTGGGACTTTAAAGGCACTGTTGCAGCCCCCATTTGGCCCTGTGGAATCATGTACACTTGGGTTTCTAACAATCAAACTGGTGTTCCTGACGGACATTACAACGGCCAGAAGAGTGTCAGAATTAGCAGCCTTATCCAGTAAAGAACCGTTCTGCATTGTGTATCCCGACAGAGTGATCCTGTGGCCCGCTTCAGCCTTGGCCTCTGAGGTGGTCTCAAAATTTAATGTAAACTAGGAGGCAGTGCTACCTTGTTTTACGCAGCCTCCAGATCAAAGGAACCAGTTAGATTTGAGACCTCTAGACATGGTCGGTTTAACATCAACATATCTTCAAAGGGCAGAACAGATACGCAAGTTGGATAATCTGTTCATCTTCCCGTCGTTACCCAGGAAAGGGGAGGCATCACCTTCAAGGATCTTATCCACCTGGATTATGAGGACGATCTCCCAGGCATAGGCATACAAGCAACAGGTTCTTGCTCCTCCGCAAACTATACAAGCTCATTCTACTATAGGGATGGCAGCTTCGTGGGCGTCCATGGCAAAGGTCCCGCTGGAGGACATATGCAGGACCGCTAGCTGGAGTTCCTGTGAGACCTTTGCTCGGCACTACAAATTGGATGTAGTCGCCACTAGTCCTTCGATGTTCGTAGCGGCGGCAGTGTCAGCTCCTTTGTTCAATTAAAGTGTGGTGAAGCATGGAATTGGGCGTATTGTCTTTTTGCTCCCACCCTACATTGGCTTAGGTATATCCCATATGTGTGCTGATGGGAGGATGACCAGGAAAATGGAAAATTGTTAACAATACTCACCATAATTTTCCTTTCCTGGTCCGTCCTCACATCAGCACAACTTTACTTCCCTCCCTAAGTGACGTGTCGCCGCTACACAACAGAACACGAGGGGGAGCGGAGGACAGGGATTTATTACGCTGGAAGAAGGTGGTCCTGGGGGTTAATGAAGGAGAGTTAACCCAAATGTGTGCTGACGTGAGGACAGACCAGGAAAGGAAAATTACAGTGAGTATTGTTAACAATTTTCCGTTTTCTCTGTACAGGTAGGTGGACATCTTGGGATCCTATATACAATGTCTTTTCTATATTTATATTTAGATCTTGGACTTTTGGGCCAGACCGCTATATTATATACATTCTTTTTATATTGGTAGATCCCTGAATTCTGGGGCACATGGTGTGGTCCCCCCTTTGTGGAGGTCGGGTACTTTTGCCCCCTTTTGGTGGGTAGGGTTGGATCCAGTTTTTTCTCCATCCTTCTGGACTGTCTAAGTCTGTCGGCAACAATCTTCCCTTGTTTTTAAACCTTGATGTGAATGAATATGATCTTTGCTCATTTTCAAATGGTCAGTATATACTGGCTCAAGCCATAATGTTTTGTTAATATATACTATTGTACAATCGCATTGTCTTGACTGATTTTCAGTTTTTGCTTATTGTAGATACCATAGATATTGTTACCACTTGATAAAGAGGAACAATGCATGACCTCGAAATGCTTTGGGTAGTATTCTGTCCACTCTATACGAGTGACTATAAATAAAGTGGTTATTGGTATATCTAGCAATATGACATCAAATATCATTGCAGTTTATTGTTGTTTTACAAACAATGATTACATGTGTTTTAACTGGTATTAATAAAATTATGAGATTTTATGGAATTCAAACTTGTATAATTATTCTTTGGAGTGTATGCCCTACAAAATCCCATTAGAGGTTTTTTTTTTGTTTGTGTTCTTTGTCAAGTTAACTTCTCGGTAGGTATGGTGCTCTTTTGGTGATGTGCAGTGTTGTTTTTGCACCAAAATCTTTTGGAATTATGGCCAAAAAGTTCAACCTTGGTTTGATCAGATCATGCCGCATTTTCTCACATGCTTGTGGGAGACTTCAGATGTGTTTTTGCAAAATTTAGCCAGGCTTGGATGTTTTTCTTTGTAAGAAAAGGCTTCCATCTTGCCACTCTACCCCACAGCCCAAACATATGAAGAATACTGGAGATTGTTGACACATGTACCACACAGCCAGTACTTGCCAGATATTCCTGCAACTCCTTTAATGTTGCTGTAGGCCTTTTTGCAGCCTCCCTGACCAGTTTTCTTGTCTTTTCATCAAATTTGGAGGGACGTCCAGTTCTTGGTAATGTCACTGTTGTGCCATATTTTTTCCACTTGATGATGACTGTCTTCACAGTGTTCCATGTGTAGCGGGTGCATCCCTGCCATCTGCGGCCCCGTACTTCCTGCCGGCCAGTGACAAAATGTATACTGCTCTGAGGGACACAGAAACTGTCAGCTCCTGCGGGGAAATTTCCCCCCTCCCTCTCTGCTCACTATGCAGTGAGTGAGAGGCATATTCACAGACAGGGCCATCCACTCCCAAGTAACTCTGGGATATGGAGTCCTCAACACAGGCTGCTTCATTGTAATCTATATAGGGATAACTACACATCACAGCAGCCATTGCTAGAGAGGAGGAATCTTACCCCTAGAGTATTCCTGGGAGAAGAGAGCGTTACCACGAGGTGAGGGGAATTCTGGATGCTGGAGAAGGGTGCTGCGGTCCTGAGTCATTGTGATCATTCCTGCTAGAGTTCCGTGGTCAGCAACAGATATCCAGGGCTAAAGAGAGGACCCCGGGTGTATCTCCAGGCATCCCTGACTGCATGTGGTGCTTCCATGAGGAGGTAGCCAGTCGGGCAAGCTGAGGGTTTGGTCCCAGGATATTCCCCCCTTGGGCCTCTGGAAACAGGATTGGTGAGAGGGCACTTGCCCAATCATCCTTAAGCTAGAACACTGAACTGCTGTTGTTACTCTGCCTCAATTAATTAGGAAAATCTGTGACGTCTTTACACTTTTCTTGGCGGCGATAGTGCCAGTTTGACTTAAAGAGGAAGTACACTCTTCCTTTTTTTTCTTACCTGCAAAGTAAAGGCATAATGTGCTAGTATGCATCACATACTAGCACATTATGTGCAACTTACCTGCAAACTAAGCCCATGTTGCCCCCGCTGAAGGCCGCATCCATCTGCACCCATTTTCCTTCCGGGTCTGTGGACTCCGGCTGTGTGACTGGCAAAAACCGCGTGATGTCACTCCCATGCATTCATGTGGGAGCCACCAGTCTCGGCACAGGCTTCTGAAAAGAACGGCATGGGTGGCTGTTCCTTGAGAGCACATGCGCTGATGACATCATCAGCGCAGTATACAGTAAATATCTCCTAAACGGTGCAAGTTTAAGAGATATTTACAGTACCTATAGGTAAGCCTTATTATAGGCTTACCTATAGCTACAGAGAATAGGGGACAGTTTACTTCCTCTTTAACTGAAGACTACCAACACCATCCTAATCCCTTCTATCTATCAAGTTCTCTTTGGATTCACTTTGTTCATTTCACTAGAAAGCCATCAAGTGCACCGAGAGTTTACTAAAGACTGAAGTGCCCTCTATACACTGAGGACTTTGGTCATTATATGAGTGGGTTTAGGCCTTGTGGGTTAATTCAGTGCACTGAATCAGGTATTGTGTATGAACAGGTCATTCGTGACTGTGGTGCTGGGGTACAGAAGGGAGAGAACTGGATACATGGATTGATCAAGACAGCCAAGCCGTCAAGGAGTGGGAAGTGACTGATATGGTAAAGAGAGAGAGGGTGGTTGAGAGTCTTCAGATGTAATTCGAAATCTGAAACAGTATAAACCTAGCTGTTCTGTTTCTGAGTGTCTAGAAGCGCTTTGTGAGATTTATGGAAGAGTTGAAGACTGCACAGAGTTGATCTATCCCTTCCACCATACATACCAATTGGAGGGTGAGAAGCTAATAGCCTATGTCACGCGGCTGGATCAGATCCTTCAGCAAATCATAATGAAGGGTGGGATGGAAGCCAAAGCTGCCAGTAAAGCCTTAACGTTACAGGTGCAAAGGGGGACACTGGATCCCATTGTGCTACAGATTTGAGCCAGGAGTTCAAGTGACTTTCTCACTTACTGTAAACTCATAAAGGCTATTAGAGAGGAGGAGGCTCTCATCGCAGCCAAGGTACAGAAGCCTGAGTCTACCAAGAGCCCCATACATGGTGTTACGGCCTACATCATACAGACTGGGCCTGAACTGGAGGCCAGCTCAGATCGAGGGCCCTGCACCCCTGTTGACACTTTAACGCAAGCTATAGTTCAGTTATAGTTCAGAATCAGATAGGGCATACAGGGCATCAGATAGGGCATACAGAGCTGCGCCCCCCCCACAAAGCACTTACCCTATCTAATAGCAGGCAGGCCAGGTCTATGCAGAGTTCGGCTTGCGGTCAGCATGCTGAGCAGCCCGGGACTGAAAGCCAGCGGAGTGCTGCGCCTGTGTGGGTAATCACACAGGAAGCATGTCT
This sequence comes from Glandirana rugosa, assembly GCA_018402905.1. Classification (NCBI taxonomy): domain Eukaryota; kingdom Metazoa; phylum Chordata; class Amphibia; order Anura; family Ranidae; genus Glandirana; species Glandirana rugosa. The sequence goes on from BLSH010093681.1 coordinate 691,161, forward strand.
GCCACAGTCCCACCCACCGCCCACAGCAGCCAATGACAGAGAGTCATTGGCTCTGGTGGCTCAGGGGGCAGCCAATCAAACTATGTGTGTGCGCTTGTTCAGCACACACACATAGACTTTAATGGCTGACCAATCAGCTCACTACTTGCTGTCAGCTGACAGCAAGGAGCCGAGGAAAAAAAAAAAAGAAAAGTCAATGTACCGGAACCACCTGCAGGAAGGCCGGGCTGACATTTTTTTTTTTTTTTACTTGTCAGCTGCTCTCGGAAGTGAAACAGACGGTGTCCACCCTCGCTACTGAGGGTTCTGTCTCTCCTACAGCTAAGAAGTGCTATCACTGTGGGGAAGTAGGACATTCCATCCCTCAGTGCCTGAATGAAGAGAACCTGACTCACAGCAGAGGTGGTGAAAGCATCGAAGAAGCTGTCCCTCGTGAAGCTGGCGGAAAATTTCAGAGGGCCCCTGTGAAGGAGCCAACCGGGTGCCCATCTACGGTATTGAATTCTAAAATCAATGATGCAAAGAGACTGTAGCGGAAGTCCAAACCCTTGCAGAGGACTCCCGTTGTTGCCTCTGAGAAACACGGTGTTTCACTCCCTTTGACGCGGCCTACCTGGCATTGGAGGGTCAGTGCACACCAAACCCCTAGAATTCAACGGAGACTCAAGCCAGATAAGAATTCCTGCAAGAAAGGAGTGTGGATACAGGCCACAGAACAAGCCAAATTAACCACTCCCTACGAGTTCCCTGCCAAGCTAGTGGGACCTTCTCCTGTCGTTTCCATTCAAGTAGAAGGAATCTACACTAACGCCCTCCTAGATACCGGAGCTCAAGTGACCCTCCTCTACTGAGACTTCTATGACAGGCACCTTAAAGCGGTTGTCTCCCCTCCTAAAAAAAAAAAATAATAATAACACCTGCAAGGCAAAGGCATAATGAGCTAGTATACTCCGCATAATAGCTCATTATGAAGTACTTACCTCAGAACGAAACTCTGACAGGTTTGCCCGGTCCTCAAGGAGGGAGCTGCCATCTTCCCGCCGTGGATCCTTCTGGGTACGTCACTGTGAGTGGCCCGGAGCAGCGAGACGTCACTCCCGCGCATGCGTGGGAGCCTGTCTTTTACAGCGGACTTTCCAGCAGGGCCGGGCTTTTGCCGGGACATCACTGCGCATGCTGATGTCAGCGGCGCTTGCAGTGAGAATATCTCCTAAACCGTACAGGTTTAGGAGATATTCTTTTTACCTACAGGTAAGCCTTATTATAGGCTTACCTGTAGGTAAAAATTACTCTTTGGGGATACAACCGCTTTAAGCACCTGCCATTTCAGAAGTTGGAAGAGTTATGGGGCATCGGGACTCAAAATTTTCCTTATGGTGGTTATATATCAGTCAAGCTGACCTTTGACCCTTCTGTGGCTGGAAACACAGAGACGTTTGACACACTGGCAGGTCTGTCCTCGCCCACCAGGGGCCGGCAAGAATTTCCTGATCATAGGGACCAATACTAATCTTGTTCGATGGCTGTTGACACCTCTTGTTTTGGAACTTGGTACTTCAACGACAGGTGTACACCCCATGCTGAAGCAAGCCTACCAGTGCCTTGTACAAAAGCAGAAGGCCCCAGCTGAAGGGGTAGGGAAGATATGGTGCTTGGACCAGTGTGAGAAGGTATTACAGCCCGGTGAAGTGGTTTGTCCCTTTCATCATCCATGAAGCGGAAGGCCAGGGAGCAGATATGAGAGTAGAGATTATCCCAGAAGTGGTTTCAACTAAGGTATTGCAAAGAAGTAACAGGTGGGTTTCAGTTAGTGTCCGTAACATCTCGGCCTCCCCAGTGAAGATGCCAGCTCGGATGCTGCTGGGACAAGTGAATCCGGCCACCCCGGTCTCACCATCTGATTTGGTGGTGGGGGGGGGGCGAAGGATGGAATCTCTGTCGATGAATTCTATCTGAAGAATACTTCTCTTTCCCCCGAGTGGAAGGAAAGGGCCAAGACTCAGCTCCTGAGATGGCAGGCTGCATTCTCCAAGAGTGAGTTTGATGTGGGGTGTGCAAAAAGAGCCCAACATTGGATTCATCTTCAAGAGGATAAGCCATTTAGAGAAAGAGTCAGACGGATTCCTTTAGGGTCTTGGAAGACCTGCATGAGCAACTGGCCGAACTGAAGAGGGCAGGTATCATCCGAGAGTCCCGAAAGTCTATACGCTTCCCTGATAGGGGTGGTACAGAAGAAGAATGGGTCACTGAGGTTGTGCATCGACTATCAGACACTAAATCGAAGGACCATTCCCGACCAATATACCACCCCAAGAATAGAAGACGCCTTGCAGAGCCTGTCAGGGGCAAAATGGTTTAGCATGCTGGACTTAAAGAGCGGGTACTACCAAATTCCCATGCACACTGAGGATCGGGAGAAGATTGCTTTCATTACCCCGTGGAGTTCTTTAAATTTGACCGAATGCCTCAAGGCCTGTCTGGCGCTCCAGCCACCTTCCAAGGCTAATGGATAAGACAGTGGGTGACATAAAACTGATTGAGGTGTTAGTGTACCTAGACAACATCATCGTCTTCCACAAGACTTTGGAGGAACATGAAAGGCGTTTGGAGAAGGTCCTGAAGAGAATCCGTGATGAGGGGTTGAAGCTGTCATTGGAGAAATGCCAGTTCTATCAACCTTCGGTCAACTACCTTGGCCATATAATGCAGGTGTACAGCGCTCAACGGAAGTATCCTGATTAGCTTGTGCTGCTGGTATTCCCATAAAGTCTGAATCCACTTGCACAGGTGCTCAGCCTGGGTGTCCTCGCCACCGCATCCAAAATAGATATGAAAGCAAAAGGCGGCACTCCAAACTACTGCAGTTAATTTATTAATCGTTGCAATGCAAAGGTATAAAAGCAGACGCGTTTCGGCGGACACAGCCTTTGCATTGCAACCATTAATAAATTAACTGCAGTAGTTCGGAGTGCCGCCTTTTGCTTTCACAACTACCTTGGCCATATTGTGTCTGCCAAAGGATTGGCTACCGACCCCCAGAAGCTGGAAGCCGTTACCTCCTGGCCCAGGCCTACCAATGTGACCAAGCTTAGGTCATTTCTGGAGTTCTGCTTCTATTACAGATTTGTTGACGCTCAAGCTGAGCAAAACATGTAGGACATGGCACCGCCATACTGACGTGGCTCACCATGCCCACACATGCGCAGAACGCCCAGGAGAACAGCGGCATCCATCTTTGACAAGGCATGCTATAATGGGGCTCCACAGAGACCAGCTCTTACACACAGTCCCGTCTTCTTCTGACTGGACCTACAGTGATGGTTGCAGCCCGGATCCTCCTCCAACCAGCCCCCCATGTGGAGAGTGGATTGTCAACCTTCAGAGTTTGATCCGTGACAAGCTGCCTGCCAGAGGTTTGGGTGAGCGGACCAAGCGGTCCTGTGTGTACATTGCCTTGTACTCTAGCAACTGTGTAGCAACTACCTATCACATGGAGCAGGCACTTTATGCTTCAAACTGACCTGTGTTGTGATGTACACCTGACTCATCAATGCAAGCCCTTGTTTATTTGACTCCTGACCACAGGGGCCCTTGGGATCAGTGCAATACCATGACGGTCAGAGTGTGTCAATGATGAAATAATCAAGTTCTGACATTTAGATAACTGCACAGCTTGTTCAAGAATTCTCCATAGTGGCGTTAGTATTCAATCACAGAACTATCTTTTTGGAGTGATTTGCTCAAGTGTTACCAGACAGACTCTGGTCCACTGCACCTTACTAGACTTGTTGTCTTGAATTGTATGAAAATTTCCTTACGGATCTACCACTCCATTTATGGCATGGAGATATCTCCAGAGTTATACTGTGATTGTAGTATGCATGGGATGTGAGGCGTGATGCAGCTGCTGTACACTAGACAACGTTGTCTTTTTTAATTATAGCCGAGGTGTTGGTGGTTGGTATATTATTATCCAGCTAAATATTTGTGACCGAGATAAAATATTCTATGTGCAATAAACTTTAAACTTGTATTCAATATTCCCTGTTTAAGCTGCATGGTCCTTTATGTAACCACTTATTGAGGGGTCTCTGTACACCCCAATTTTCTTCTTTAAGGCTGTATTGACTGCTCTACACAACAACCATGGTCACCTAGGGCCCAATAGGACTTTTAACATGGTGAGAGGCCGGTTCTACTGGCCTTGCATGCGGGCTGAAGTTGAGGGCTACTGTCACTCATTCATCCAATGCATACAGAAGAAGACATGCCCCAATGGGTCACCTTCAGAGTCAAGGACCCATGGGGTTGGTGTGCATTGATTTTCTGTGCTTGGAGCCTGATCTGAGTGAAATATTCTGGTAGTAACTGATTACTTCACTAGATATGTCCAGGCCTTTCCCATAGAGGACCAACAAGTGTGCACTGTAAAAGAAAGAATTGGTTTGCTACTAGTCTCACTAATGTCAGGCCTCCATCCCTAACATACAAACCAAGAGAACGCCCCGTGGGACTTTGAGTGAGGCTGACATGAGGTCCAAAAACCATACACAAGTAATTCAGTAAAAGAGTTGTTTAATTGTGGTGATGAGACAACAAATTGTGGACAACTAGGTCCGAGCCACTGCACATAGGGCATATATGATGAAAACAACCAAATACATACATGCAAGTGCCTAACAAGAATATGATATCTAGTATACAATGCATCTATACTCGACGCGTTTCGTGAGCTCCGCTCGCTTCTTCAGGAGTGGACGCATGGCATCTACAAGAGAGAACAATCAATATATCTAGCACAGCATGGTTGAGGTAATAATAGTAGCCGGGGTCCATGAGGTACCCCATACTTACACGAGTGAGCCGCCCCCAATGGAATACCCCCCATGCGGCCACAAAGGGACGCTCCCAGCACGGGGGCTCGGACCTAGTTGTCCACAATTTGTTGTCTCATCACCACAATTAAACAAGTCTTTTACTGAATTACTTGTGTATGGTTTTTGGACCTCATGTCAGCCTCACTCAAAGTCCCACGGGGCGTTCTCTTGGTTAACAAGTGTGCACTGTAGCCAAGATCTTCGTACACTACGCATCCACTCCGATCAAGAGAGAGACTTTGAGGGATGCCTCATCAAGAGACTTGCAAGCAGCTACCACGGCTACCAGTATATCAGATCCGGCCAGAGGGAAGTAAGGGCCCACTGAAGACTTGGCATCATAACCATCTGCTGCCCCTGTCAGAAGCAGTCCGTGTGCCCCCACAGCTGGATTCACAGTCTGCAGTCAGCTTCACAAATATTCAAAGTGACTAGATATCAGCCTGTACCTCTTGATGCAGAAGATGAGAACGAGGATGAAGAGATGGGAGTGGATTGGCTGTGGCCGTCTCAAATGCTAGAGGCTGTCGCCCTCCCTTTTTATCCTCCTAAGGTGACAGATGCCGGGATTCTTAGGCTGGAGGTTCCTGAATTTGTGCCTCAGAGTCAACCCTTGGGAGATCTCAAGACTCAATCTCCCCTGCTGGCAGCAGATCCTGAGGACTCTCGCTCCTTTGTTGAGGAAGAAGTTGAAGCTGATGTGGAGGAAGAAGGGGTTAGTGAGCCTATGACCTCTAAACTTAAAGAACAGAGAGAGAGAGTAACGTATGATGTTTTGGGTGAAAGCTCTGAGGAGGTTGTTCTCACCTCTCAAAGGACTCTTGAAGCACCTGAACTTTCCACCACAGATTTGGTGGACAGCGACCCTAACTCCCCTGGTACATGTAGCTGGGCCATTCCATTATTTAGGTGGCCTGTAGACAGGACAACCGCCCCTCTCATGAGAATTGGTGGGAGGTTCCTCGGTCTATACTGTGCTATGAAAGGAGTTGTTTGAGTTTGAGCTCCGGTTCATGTAAATAATAGTTATCTGCTACCTCATGTGCATTAACTTGTTTCCTCCTAATGTATGACAAAAAGCATGTACCAGGTCAAAGACTGCTACTTCCTTTGGAGGACCAAAGGTTCTTTAATGTGGGAGTGTGTAGTGGGTGCCGCCCTGCCATACGCGGCTTCTCACCTCCTGCTGGCCATTGCTGGAATGTATACTAGCAGGCTCTGAGGGACAGAGCCTGACCGCTCCTGCGGGGGAATTTCCCCCATCCCTCTCCTCTCACTGTGCAGTGAGTGAAAGGCATATTCACAGGCAGGGCCAAAGGCTTGCCAATCAAGTGAGGACTGCAGGAGCAGCGAGGAACTCGGGGAGTCCTCAACACAGGCTATTTGATTGTAATCCATATAGGGATAACTACATGTAGTGCCTCCTGGTAAGTGGGAGCTAGTGTGGATAGATTTTTGGTTGGTGAGGAAAATTTAATCAGGCCTGACTTGCGTGCAGGCCTGGTTGTTTTTGTTTCTGGGCTGGGAGTGGCTCAGGTAGGATGGAGTGATTCACAGATGAGGTCACCAGGAACTCCCATTTCTTTCCAGAAACTGGTGGAAGGTTTCTGGGCAGACAGCTGGTAGGGAGGTGTAGCCATCTGGAGTGTTCTAAGGAGCCCTGACCAATCCCCAATCTGGCTTGGCAGGGGGAAGGCCTCCTTAAATACTCAGAGTCAGCACAATCTGGGAGGAGTTCGGGTGGAAGAGCTGGAATGTAGCTGAGGTTGCGGAGGCCTCCCCCGGGAGGGAGTCCCCAGTCTGGGGGGGGTGAAATTGAGGTCTGGACTGGGTTGCAGCCAGGAGGAAAGGGAGATCCAGGAGCAGCACAAGGGAGCAGGAGAGCAACAGACAGTGCTACTGGAGAAGCTCAACAAGGAGTCCACCGGGTGGTCGGTGAGTGGCACACACCCTGGGAGGCTGTAGAGGCATGCCAGAGCAGACTGGGGTGAGAGACAATCTGGAAAGGATGCAGAAGTCAGTAAGGGACTGTGGTATCAGAGGCAGTGAAGAAGGCCAACACAGCTGGAGTGGCTGACAGGGCCTGGAGCAAGAGGATGGGCTGGGAGTAGTAGTCCATAAGGCCAGCTAGCACAGCAGTATACCTACATCATACACGGAGACCAACTGTCCCTACCTGTAAGGGGTGGTTCTGAGGCCCTGTGCGCAGCATTGCAGGCCTCACCATGTGCTAGTCAGGCTGGAGGAATAGAGAAGGCCTAGTAAATTTCCTTCTGGGCCTAGAAGACGTAATGTGCAGGAGAGAGGAACTGGAGTTTAGAGAAGCAAGCAAAGTGCTGGAGAAAGAAGTGTAACCAGAGCAAGTGAAGTGCTGGAGGACAACAAGTGGTGTATATACTGAGCTGTATATAGTGGTCCCGTGTAACTAATTCTCTGGGCATCCCATAACATCCCCAATCCCTCATACAAGTTTAATCCCCTAATAAAACAAGACAAAAAGTACCAGCCTGTTCTGTGACTGCGGGTGCAGTATGGATGTGCTTGAGGGCAGTGTGAGGTGAACCACAACACTCAGCCACGCCTAAGGGGGCCATTGGCTACATACACATCACAGCAGTCATTGCTAGAGAGGAGGAATCTTACCCGCAGAGGCTTCCTGGGAGAAGAGAGAATTACCACAAGGTGTGGGGAAGGCTGGACACTGGAGAAGGGTGCTGCGGGCCTGAGTCAGTGTGATTGTTCCTGCTAGGGATCCGCAGAAATCGAGGGCTAAAAAGAGGACCCCGGGTGCATCTCCAGGTGTCCCTTACCGTGTGTAGTGTTTCCGTGAAGAGGTGGTCAGTCAGGCAACCTGAGGAATCAGGCCCAGTATATTTCCACCCATTGGGCCTCTGGACATAGGATAGGTGAGAGGGTACTTGCCCAATTCTCCCTAAGCCATAACACTGAACTGCTGTTGTTACTCTGCCTCAATCAGGAGAATCTGTGATGCCTTTACACTCTGCTTGGCAGTGATAGTACCTGTTTGACTTAAATGAAGACTACCAACACCATTTGAAGTCCTTCTGTCTATCAAGTCCACTTTGGGTGCACTTTGATCATTTCACTAGAAAACCAGCAAGTGCACCGAGAGTTTTCTAAAGACTGAAAGGCCCTCTATACACTGTGGGTTAATTCAGTGCACTGAATCCAGGTATTGTGCATGAACAGGTCATTTGGGACTGTGGTGCTGGGGTACAGAAGGGAGAGAACTGACATACAGAACAAGGTCATTCCTCTGCCCTTCTCCTACCTGGACTCAGCCTGATTTAATTCAAGTTTAAACACAAACGAAGAAGCACTACTGTGCTACCAGAAAGACAAAATGTGACAGTGAACTCAAGCTGCTAACACCACAATTTCCCAAATAACACTGTGTACCAAAAATGTGTAGCGCTGGAGAATAAATGTGAACAAACAATGTAAAACAAATCATACATGAACAGTGTTGGGACATAAATCACATAATGGTGAACGAAAACAGGGTGGACTGAAATTCAACCCAATCCACACCCTAAATTAAATCATCCAATGGTGATAATCACAAGGAAAAAGAAAAGAAAAAGTTGTCTTTATAAATGAACATAGTGAATCAGTGTTCAAATAAATAGTTCATAATCATAATCATGTCATCACCCAAGACAACACCGGTGGAGTGACCATTATTTCCAGCAAATTGCAATACACCGGCATGCACTGTGCACCTTCACCATAAAAAATGGGTACTCTTACCGAATAGAAGAGATTTCAAAACGTGTGTGGGATGATATTCAAGATGGCTAAGTGGAGATCGTAGGTCTGTAGGTCGACCACAGCGTTTCCGTATCCGGTCACCAATTTAGGCTTATACAGACGGTCCCCGGGTTACAAACAAGATAGGGACTGTAGGTTTCTTCATAAGTCGAATTTGTTTGTAAGTTGGAACAGGGACATTTTTTAAGTGTAGCTTCAGCCAAAACAAATATTTTTAAGCTTTTTGGATAGCATAGGGAAGGGCTAACACCCCTGTAATGTTTGTTTTGCTGTCTATGTTTCTGTTCAGAAGATGTCACCTCACTTCCTGTCCCAATGATAATTGGGTTTTGAAAATTTTGGGTTGTTGTGGAAACAAACCTTGGTGATAAAGCATCAGTGGAGACATCTTTTTCCCATAATAACTCTTACAGGAGTGAATTTCCCTTCCCAGGGGGAGATTTCCTCTCACTTGCTGTTGTCTCCCTCCGTTTGTAGGAGTCGTTCATAAGTCGGATGTTCATAACTAGGGGACCGCCTGTACAGGCAAAACCTCAGGTACAAGTGGGAACACCAACGGAGATGTCTGACGTGCCTCAGTAAGGATACATAAAAGAGCTCCACATAGCGTAATACTTTTTATTCCAGAGTCGGGGGATCCCGCAGCTTTAGATGTGACTGTCAGAGGAGCAGGTGGAGCGCGAAGAGAAAACCTAGGAAAGCGGCAGTGTGACGTTACGCTGCCGCTTTCCTAGGTTTTCTCTTCGCACTCCGCCTGCTCCTCTGACAGTCACATCTAAAGTTGCGGGATCCCCCGACTCTGGAATAAAAAGTATTACGCTATGTGGAGCTCTTTTATGTATCCTTACTGAGGCACGTCAGACATCTCGGTTGGTGTTCCCACTTGTAACAGAGGTTTTGCCTGTATAAGCCTAAATCGGTGACTGGATACGGAAACGCTGTGGTCGACGTACAGACTTACGATCTCCACTTAGCCATCTTGAATATCATCCCACACACGCTTTGAAATCTCTTATATTCGGTAAGAGTACCCATTTTTTATGGTGAAGGTGCACAGTGCATGCCGGTGTATTGCAATTTGCTGGAAATAATGGTCACTCCACCGGTGTTGTCTTGGGTGATGACATGATTATGATTATGAACTATTTATTTGAACACTGATTCACTATGTTCATTTATAAAGACAACTTTTTCTTTTCTTTTTCCTTGTGGTTATCACCATTGGATGATTTAATTTAGGGTGTGGATTGGGTTGAATTTTAGTCCACCCTGTTTTCGTTCACCATTATGTGATTTATGTCCCAACACTGTTCATGTATGATTTGTTTTACATTGTTTGTTCACATTTATTCTCCAGCGCTACACATTTTTGGTACACTGATTTAATTGAAGTTGTTTGTTGATCCATTGAGGTATTATCCTTTCTACAATTTGCCATTTCTTTCTGTGTTTACCTCTGCTCTAGGAGTTATTCATGTAAAGGAGTCCCCTGAAAGCAGACAGATTTGATCTTTCAGGTTTCTTTAATAACCTTTATTCTTTGCTCCACCCCTACACATCTGCTTACTATTCAATATTATTGTCACTGTTTGTTTCCTCTTTAAGCAAGTTCACTGTAAAGATAATTTCTGTGTTCACTACAACCTGTGTCCATTGTATGCAGTATTTACACTAACATTGTTGCCAGGTGTCCCAGTATGGTTGAGTCTGTTCTTGGGGTTGAAGAGGCAGAGTAAGCACCCAAAAATATTCGAGCGACTCCTGCGGGGGTAGCCCTACAAAAATGGTATATCTAATGCCCTGGAAATTCTTTTGTACCCTTCTGACTGATACCTTTTAACAATGAGATCCCTCTGATGCTTTGGAAACTCGCTGTGGACCATGGCTTTTTTTTTTTAACAGAAAAGTTTTTTATTTGTTCTCATATAACAGGTTCACAGCTTAGGACATAAACAGCCATTACATATACAGAGTTATACGGTATTTGCCGGTGAGTTGATAGTCATTACAGCCAAACAAAATCAGACAGAAAATTAAATCACAGCATCAAAAACTTTTATCCAATATTCCCTTTACGGGTTATTCAGAACACATACCTTTCAAGTATACCTTAGTTGTTATTACATCCCCCTATCCTCAGCTATTTAAATAACCTTCCGGTACATGTGCTTTATGTACTTATCACTTTTGGAGCTAATCAATATGCAATCTCCCTCTGGATCTAAGAACCAGACTGAAGCCAGTCCCCCCAAATTTTCCCAAATTTTTTAGGACAGTTCCGATTCATATAAGTGGTTTTGTATAGGGGTAAAACGGCATCTATCAGTGCCCTCCATTGAGAGATCTCTGGAGGGTCCGTTCCCTTCCACTTCAACAGTATAGTCTTTCTTGCATAGTAAGTTGTGTAGAAAATAAAGAGTTGTTTATATTTGCTTTTCGCGACCTTATCAGTCACTCCCAGTAGTAGAACCA
>BLSH010093681.1:706726-719586 GCA_018402905.1 Glandirana rugosa
CCCCCCCCCCCCCCCCCCCGAGGATCACCACCCAGGACCACCAGGGAGCCCACCCAGGGACCACCAGGTAAGTGGCATACAGTGTACTATAGGGATGACACTGTACCCATCCGTGATGCCTGCCAATGCCTCCTTCAGTGCCGCCTAACAGTGCTATCAGTGCCCACCTATCAGTGCTGCATATAAGTGCCTCATCATCAATGCTCATCAGTGCCAATCAGTACTGCCTCATCAGTGCCCATCAATGAAGGAGCAAACATACTTATTTACAAAGTTTTGTGACGGAAACAAAGAAAAACGTTTTATTTTTACCACGAAAAGAAAGCTCTATTTGTGTGGAAAAATTATAAAAATGTTGTTTGGGTACAGTGTCGCATGACCGCGCAGTTGTGATTCAAAATGTGACAGTGCTGAAAGCTGAAAACTGGTCTGGGTGGGAAGGGTGGAAAGTGCCCAGTATTGAAGTGGTTAAATGATGGCAGGTGTGTACCGACTTCTATTCAACATGAGTTTGAATGAGATTGTTTAATTCTAAACACAGCTACATCCCCAGTTATAAGAGGGTGTGCACACTTATGCAACCACATTATTTTAGTTTTTTACTTCCCCCCTAAAAGATTTCAGTTTGTTTTTTCAATTGAGTTGCACATTAAAGGTGGAAAAAGTTCCTGAAATGATTTATCTTTGTCTCATTTTTTTACATCACAGAAACCTGACATTTTAACAAGGGTGTGTAGACTTTTTATATCCATTCTGTGTGCATATGTAGCGCCTACATAGTGAATAGGTGCTTAGGTGATAGATTTTTGCTAGGAGAGGCAAATTTAGTCAGGCCTGACTGTTGTGCAGACCGGGCTGTTTTGATTTGGGCAGGGGAGTGGCCCAGGAAGAGCTGGCGACTGCAGGAAGGAACACCCCTTAGTTATCCCTCCCCCTTGTGTCCAGAAGGTTCTGGAAAGGGGGATGGAAGAGGAGGTGGGACTTTCTGAGGTATGTTGAGAAGCCCTGACAAATCACCAATCTGGATTGGCAGGGGGCAGGTCTCCTTAAATACTGTGGTCTGCCCAGCTGGGGGGAGAAGAGTGTCAGGTGAAGAGTGGAGGTTGCGGAGGCCTTGCAAGGGAGCCCCCAGTCTGGGGGGGGGGGGGGGTGAGCTTGAGGCCTAAGAGCTTGGGTGCAGCCAGGAGGAGAGAGAGAGATCCTGGAGCATCACAAGGGAACAGGAGAGCAACAGCGGGCTACAGGAAAAACTCTTAAAGGATCCACCGGTGTCAGTGAGTGAAAAAACCTAGGAGCTGGAGAATAGGACTAGAGCAGGTTGGGAGGATACAGTGGACAGGCTGTGGAGGTCAGAGGAGGCAGTCAGGAGAGCAGCGGCACTGGAGTAAGCCAGAGCAGCCAGGATGGATGAGGTGGCCTGGAAGAGGATGGGCTGGGAGCAGAAGTCCATCAAATCTTGCTAGCACAGTTGTACTCAGCTACACTTTGGCCCATGGCCCTTGCCTGTAATGGGCGGTCCGGAGGTCTTGCCATCAGGAATGCAGGCCTTACCATGTGCTAGCTAGGGCAGAGGAAGATGTAATGGAGGTCTGATAAATATCCATTCAGGCCTCTCCGTGAAGAGGCAAGTTTGTGCAGGAGAGAGATGAAGGAGCACAACAGGTCAGCAAGTGCCAGTGCTGGAGGAAGGAGTGTATATAGACGGTCCTGTTTCTTAATCTATTGGGCATCCCACAGTCGTCCCCATCATGTTCAAGTTTATTCCCCTAATAAACAAAAAAAACCACAAAGTACGGGCCTGTTCAGTGACTCCAGGTGAAAGGAAATGTGTGATTGAGGACTACAAATTTTATGTCACACGGTATTTGCGCAGCAGTTTTTCAAACCCAATTTTACACATGAACGCATTTCCTATATTGTAAACGTGAAGAGCTCTCGGATTCCTCCTGTATTGAATTGTATTTTAACTGTACTGTCTGCCCTCGTGTTGTAAAGCGCTGCGCAAACTGTTGGTGAGATATAAATCCTGTATAATAATATATACATTTTAATGAATTTCAATGCACAAAGACAATAGAATACCCACATTTTTGGTAAAATATGGTGTTGCGCCAGTTAAAGAGCTAGAAAACATGTCAAGCTTTAACATTGCGCACACTTCTGAAATGTTTTTAAATTATTTAAAAATCTCCATAGGCGACACTTTATAAGCCTTCATTGGTTGCCAGTTTAGAATTACACGGGAGGTCTGGTGCTAGAATCATTGCTTTCGCTCCGATGCTTGCGGCAATACCTCACATGTGCGGTGCAATCGCCATTTACGTATGCATATGCATTTGCACTGAAGCATATTTGGGGGGGGGGGGTTGGGTCATTTAAACATTTTTATTTATTGGTGGGACATTGATAGATGTTGATGTTTCAATGGAAGACTATTGCAGATGTTTTTGTGCACTGTTACAGATAGATGCTGATGGGTTACAGACTGATCTTCATTGGATACTTGGACAGATATTCATGGGACAGTGGTGCTTGGTGTGTCCTTTGTGGGGATAGCTGCAGTAAGTGATAGCGCTCTGTGTAAAATCATCAATTACACAGAGAGCTGCCAGCTTAGGCTACATCTCCCTCTCCCCCCAAACTAAACTCAGCAGGGATTGCCAAGACGTGTGTCTGTTTACACTGCAAAGGCTGTGATTAGACACAGCCATCACGTGATAGGTAGGGCCAATCATAGCGTACATATCCCGAGGGGCAGTGTTGGCAAATCACAGGATCGCGCGGGCACCCGTTCTGAGGGACGTACATGTAAGTCCACTCCACTCAGAACAGTGAAGCTCGCACCCGGCCGTTAACGTACAATGGCCAGGTGGGAAGCAGTCAAAGGCATAGTTGACCTTTACCAAAAAAAGGACCTATGCAGGTATGGAGTGGTAGTAGATAAAAACAAAACAGTAAAGTTTTGATCTATCATCCCGCCCTGCCTTGTTTCTAGGACTTTGCTAAGAGATGCCCAGCTGTTACTGCTAACCTCTGTCATCACAAAAGCAAGCTCTGACTCAAATACCTCTCACATGTGTTCTCGCTCCTAATGCAGCCGTTTGGAGCTCAGCATTTAAGAACTCGCTCCTGTGATGAGGGTGACAGTGACCATCACAAAACATCCTAGCAACAAGGCAGGACACGATGATGCAATCTCTAGGGATTTTATATATATATTTTTTTTTTTTTACTCATGCTTGGAGGCAAGTAAATGGCTCACACTTATAACAAGGGCGTTATTAAACCTTGATCAAAACTACATCGTTTGTTTTTATCTACAGCCAGCCCTTACCTGCATAGGTTGTTTTTTGTAAGGTCCTTTTCACACAGGCACCTCCATTTGGCACATTCCGCTTACGCAGCAGGGGTTCACGCCACTGATCCCCGCTTAGCAGACGGATGACAGATTTGTCTCCACTCACGAGTGCAGACACAATCCCAATCTCCTCTATGTAGAAATTGGATAGAAATAGACCACGTGTCAGTTTTCATCCGGTCTGTCAGATGGAAAATAAGACCACCATCCATGTGGATTTGGCAGACAGAATCGGATAGCTGCAGAGGGCAGCAGGCATATCCCCATTGACATCTGGCACTCCATAGGGGAGACTGGAGGGTCCGATCAGGTCCACATGAAAAACTGACAGGTGGTCCCGAACAAGCTAGAACCACTTCAGCCCCAGAAGGATTTCACACTTTAGGACCAGAGCACTTTTTGCAATTCGGCACTGCGTCGCTTTAACTGACAATTGCGCGGTCTTGTGAAGTTGTACCCAAACTAAATTTGCGTCCTTTTTTTCTCACAAATTGAGCTTTCTTTTGGTGGTATTTGATCCCCTTTGCATCATTTCTGATCACTGCTATAAACATAAGAAAAGCATCAATTTTACAGAAAAACTCAAAATTTCTTACTTTTTGCTAAAATACAAATCCAAAAAAAAAAAAAAAAAAAAATTGCAATCGCCGTTTATTGATTAGTTTGTGCAAAAGTTGCCGCATTTACAGATGAGAATTCATTTCTGGGGTTTTTATTTTTATTACTAGTAATGGCGGAGACCTGCGATTTTGAGCTGTACTGCAATATTGCAACGGACACGTTGGACCATTTTGACACTTTTTTTGGGAGCATTGGCATTTATACAGCGAGCAGTGCTATAAAAATGCACTGATTACTGTGTAAATGTCATTGGCAGTGAAGGGGTTAACCTGCAGGGGGCACGCTAAGGGTTAACTGTGTTTCCTGGGTGTGTTCTAACTGTATGGGGGCGGGGCTGGGCTGGCCAGGGGAGGAGAGTGATCATGGTTTCCATATACAGGAAGCCTGTGATCACAGCCCTTCCCCCTCTGTCAGAACTGAGATCCGTGTTTACTTGCATGGACCTCCGTTCTTTCACTGCGGGGGAGGGGGTCATCGCGGGTAGCCGGCAGCGATAGAGTCCACCCTACCCGCTCCCTGGCCCACCTGGAACACAGTGAGTGCGGGATCTCGCAGCCGCCATCATATGACGACGGTTTGCGATATCCAGCCACTTTGTCGCGGTCGGCAAGTGGTTAAGGTGAAGTATGCCTTTAAAGTAGTGCCTCTACAGTGCTCATCTGTGCCACTACAGTGAGCCTCGGTGCCATCAGTGCCACTACAATGCCACCTGTGCCCATCAGTGCCACTACAGGGATAATAGGTACCACCTGTGCCCATCAGTGCCACCTGTGCCCATCAGTGAGTGCTCATCAGTACAGCCGCAGTGCATTAGTGCAACCTCATCAGCACCCAGCAGTGCAACCTCATCAGCAACCATCAGTGCACCCTCATCAGCAACCATCAGTGCACCCTCATCAGCAACCATCAGTGCACCCTCATCAGCAACCATCAGTGCACCCTCATCAGCAACCATCAGTGCACCCTCATCAGCGCACCCTCATCAGAGCACCCTCATCAGCACCCAGCCGTGCATCCAAATCTATTTTAGTGCTCCTATCCAACACAGCCACCAGTATGGCAAAAAAAAATTCCCCACAGAGGCGGCATGCCATATCCTTAGCCTGAGCGACGAGAGCATCAGGGAGCTCTCTGAGGCTGAGTCTGGGTCAGATTCCTTTTCTGAATATGACCCCTTTCCAAGTAGTGGGTCTTCTACAAAATCAGCAGATGAAGAGGAAAGTGTGCCCACAAAAATAAGGCGTTCTGGTGAGGAGGCTACTACAAGTACAGCAGTAGCTTCAACCAGCAGCGCAGTGCCATCCACCTCCAGAGCAGAGCCATCCACGAGACCACTGCCAAGCACTAGTGGGGTGTCATCTTAGCCCCAAAGGGCCCATGTCAGCCTTCCCTATGCCCTTCAGAACCCCCTGTGGCTTCCATCCAATTCCAGAGCATCAAACGTCCCCCCTTTCACCGCCCAGCCAGGTGTCCAGGTGAACACCGATAAGTTTGCCCCAATTGATTTTTTTTAATTTACTTTTTACAGAGGACTTCCTATCTTCTATTGTGGCCCAGTGCAACCTCTATACCCAGCAGTTTATTGCAAGCAACCCAAATTCAAGCTACGCCCATCCTTGAATGGAGAGCTATTACTGTGGAGGAATTACAATTTTTTTTTTAGGCCTGACTTTTAACATGGGACTCTCAAAAAAACAAAAAAAAAAAAACCCATCGACCACATGCCAATTTTTTCCTCCATTATGCCAAGGTCCAGATACCCAATGATTCTCCGGTTCCTCCACTACAATGACAACTCTCAGTGCCCTCCCAGAAAAAAGTTTTCCCAGCTATATACCCCCGAGCAAAACATATGCATTGACGAGTCACTTATTAAATTCTCAGGTAGGCTGGCCTTCAAACAGTTTATACCCAGCAAAAGGGCCCGATATGGGGTTAAGCTGTACAAGCTTTGCAACCAAGTCACAGGCTACATTTATGCCTTCTTGGTTTACGAAGGTAAGGACTCCCAGCTGCATCCCCATGAATGCCCAGATTACATTGGAACCAGCAGAAAAGATGTCTGGGAGCTCATTTATCCACTCGGGAAGGGTTACCATCTTTACGTGGATAACTTCTACACAAGATTGCCCCTCTTCCGCAATCTTTACAGAATGAAGACTCCAGCATGTGGTACAGTCAGAACCAACAGAAAGGGTTTCCCGCAAGGGCTCGCCAATGAAAGGCTAAGAAAAGGGGAGGTGGCGTCTTTGCGGAACAAGGAGCTGTTGGCTGTCAAGTGGCGGGACAGACGAAATGTACACATTCTGTCAACAATTCTTGGCGACACATACGTGGATATCCCCAGAAGAAATGGCCCAATCCTGAAACCTGCTTGTGTCTACAACTATAATCTGTTCATGGGGCGAGTGGACTTCAATGATCAGATGATTGAGCCATATCTTCCCACCAGAAAAACAGGATTTTTTGACTTACCGTAAAATCCTTTTCTCTGAGTTCATTGGCAGACGCAGCCTCTTATTCATGACACGTGGGGTTTATGCACCTTTTACCAGGAGTAGACTAGGCAGAACAAAAGTTCAGACAGGCAAGGCTGGCCCCTCCCAGGGGGCCGTCCTCACTCAGTGTATAACCCCTCCGCCCTGCAAGGCACACCAGTCCGTAACAAGCAGTGTAACTCAACCACAGAGGGGTGGGGTGCTGCGTCTGTCAATGAACTCAGAGAAAAGGATTTTACAGTAAGTCAAAAAATCCAGTTTTCTCTTACGTTCATTGACGGACGCAGCCTCTTATTCATGACACATGGGGACGTCCCAAAGCAGTGTCTAACAAGAATGGTGGGTAGACAACTGTACCCAACAGAAACTCGCGGGAGGCGCCAGCCGCGCCTACACCGCCGCCTACAAGACTTTGCGGCCAAAAGCAGCATCCGCAGATGCTGACACATCAACCTTGTAAAAAACTCAACGTGTGCACCGAGGTCCAAGTAGCCGCCTTGCACACCTGAGACACCAAAGCTTGGTGTCGAAATGCCCAGGAAGTGCTAATCGCCCTGGTGGAATGGGCCGTGACCAGGAAAGGGGGCTCTTGCCCCTGAACAGCATACGCATGGGTCACAGTCTGTCTGATCCAACGGGATACAGTAGCAGACGAGGCAGCCAAACCTTTGCGCTGTCCTTCCGTGAGCACAAAAAGCGCATCCGACCTCCGAAAAGGAGCCGTTGCTGACAAATACACCTGCAGGGCCCTCACTACATCCAGGGAGTGCAAGGCAATCTCCTTAGGATGACGGGCGCGGGCACAAGGAAGGGAGGACAATGTCCTCATTAATGTGAAAAGAGGAAACCACCTTCGGTAGAAACGAAGGGGAAGGGTGCAGCACCGCCTTATCCTTATGTAGGACCAAGTAGGGAGACCTACACGACAAAGCCGCCAATTCAGACACCCGCCTAGCGGATGTAATGGCCACCAAAAAGGCCACCTTTTGTGACAGCAGATGTAAGGGGATATCCCTGATCCGTTCATAGTGCTTTCTGTACTGCAGAAACCACCCTAAGTTCAAAGCCCACGGTGCCAAAGGCGACCATACCAGAGGAGCCACATGCCGTACACCCTGTACAAATGTACGAACCAAAGAATGCATCACTAACGGACGCTGAAACAGAATTGCCAGAGCAGAAATCTGACCTTTCAGTGTACTCCGTGCCAATTTGTGATCCAGGCCTTGCTGGAGAAAAGCCAGCACCCGAGTCACAAAGAACGGGGGTTCCAACCCCCCCGCCTCGCACCAGGCAATGTAAGCCTTCCAGGTGCGATGATAAATCTTGAAGTGCACTTGTGCGCCTTAAGCATGGTGGGGATCACCGACTCAGAGACCCCCCTATCCTTCAGCACCTGGGACTCAATACCCAGGCCGTCAAAGCCAGCGAGAGTAAAGCCGGGTGCAGGATGGGTCCCTGCGACAGCAAATCTTCACAAAGCGGGAGCCGCCAGGGAACATCTGTTACCATCCACAACACGTCGGTGTACCAAGGGCGCCGAGGCCAATCCGGAGCCACCAGGATTGTCGGGATTCCTTCCACTTCTATCCTGCGCAACAGCAGCGGCAGAAGTTTGAGAGGGGGAGAGGCATACAGAAGCCAGTACCGAGACCATGGGGCCACCAGGGCATCTGCGACTACAGCAAGTAGCGGGGGGTACGGGCAGGCGAGGGGGGTAGGAGAGGGGACACCAGGGCCACCTATACCCCACACCAGGATGGGACCGCTAACCTCCCCCCACCGCACCCCGAGGGGGGGAGGAGGAACGTCTCACCCTTCCCGACGGGCGTAGTGGGTAGCCACCCGTTGCAGACCTTAATCCCCCCCAGGCGGGGAGGAATGCTGCAGGCCATGCGACCCCTGGATGCAAGCTGCGGCCCGGTCACTGGGTACGCAGGAGGGATGTTTAATCCACCGCCCCCCCCCCCCCGCACGGAACGGGGCACGATGCGGCAGACCCCGCGTACAGCTAAGGGAGGCTCGCATCGTTTGTTGGCTGGGCAGATTTCCAGGATTCGTGATATCCAGCATATCACCCAGCCAGCTGCTTGACTGTATTCTTCATCAGATGCTTGAGCAAAAGAAAAAATTGGGGACCCGCAGATCCCAGCAGGGAACCAGGTCTAACTTCTTGCACTAGGCAGAAAAGACTGGTGTGCCTTGCAGGGCCGAGGGGTTATACGTTGACTGAGGACGGCCCCCTGGGAGGGGCCAGCCTTGCCTGTCTGAACTTTTGTTCTGCCTAGTCTACTCCTGGTGAAAGCTGCATAAACCCCACGTGTCATGAATAAGAGGCTGCGTCTGTCAATGAATGTAAGAGAAATCCCAGCATTGGTACAAAAAAGTATCTATCTTTTCACATTAGCCATGTACAACTCTTTCATAATTTATCAAAAATCTACAGAAAACTCTGTATCCGGTATTTACTACCAAGAAGAAGTCATCACCGGCCTAGTGTACCCTGAAGGCCCAGCAGAAAGTATTAGATCTGATGTAGTAAGCAGACTTCATGAACAACACTTTCCTGATAAACCCCCCCCCCCCCCCACTGAATCAGGCCGTAGACGTCAAAAGAAATGCCGGGTGTGCACCAAAGTAGGATTTAGAAAAGACACCGCATATTTTTGTCCCCAATGCCCTTCCCAACCGGGCCTATGTATAGGTGATTGTTTCCGCCATTACCATACTTCTCTACATTATTAGTAAAGTATGGTAAACGTAATTGCCATTTACATTCACACCCCTTATGGCACTGCACATACCGCTGCCTTCCCCGGAACTGACCCTGGCCTGCTATACGACCACGCTTCTGCCTCGCGCTAAAAATACCTCTGCCTTCCCCGGAACTGACCCTGGCCTGTTATATGACCACACTTCTGCCTAATGCTGAACAGTACCTACCTCTGCCTGCTCTGGAACTGACCCTGGACTGTTTGACCACGTCTTTTGCCTGCCTCTTGGACTGATCTTTTACCCTGGAGTAGTGGGATTCATAACACAAGGGTCTCACGTGTGAGGGGCTCCAGAATTGTTTTTCTGGATGAAGAAAACGGTTTTCGTTTTTTCATTCCCAGATTAGGGTCTGGAGCCTGGGAGGCTTCATAGAGCTTTGGGTGGGAGAAACCTCTACCCCTGTCCCCATTCTTTCCTGGCCTGCTACCTGTATTATGGACCAGGTTTCTGCCTACTACCAGGACCAATATTTTGGCACTGCTGGGATTATCTCTACCTGGACTGTATATGGACAGTATCCCTGCCTGTACTGACTATGGACAATATTCCTGCCTGCTGCCTGGACAATTCCATTCGCTGTCGCTTAGCACTTCCCTGCCTGCATCTACCAGAGAAGCCTATACCCCAGTCCCCATTCTTTCCTGGCCTTCTACCTGTACTATGGACCATATTTATGCCTACTACCAGGAAAAATATTTTGGCACTGCTGGCAATCTCTACCTGCACTGACCCAGGACTGCATATGGACAGTATCCCTGCATGTACTGACTATGGACAATATTACTGCCTGCTGCCTGGACAATTCCGTTTGCTGTCGCTGCCCATGTCCCTGCCTGCTGCCTGGATCGGTGCTCTCCTCCTGTGGAGAACTGCACTACTAAGATCACAGGTAATATTTTCTTTACCCCTTTGCTCAGCAGAATGTATTTTGGGGTGTAATTCTTGGGATGTACATGCTATGTGCCAGAAATATGAAGGGCCTTCAAAAAGATGCATAATGTATGGATGGTGCTCCTTGTATATTGGGTCTCTGTATGTGGCCAGGCTGTGTAAAAGTCTCACACACACACACACGTGGTATTTGCCATATTCAGGAGGAGTAGCAGAATGCATTTTGGGGTGTCATTTTTGCTATGTACACGCTGTGTGTTTGAAATATCTTAGAAAGGGACAGCTTTGTGTAAAAAAAAAAATATATATATATATATATATATATATATATATATATATATATATATATTCATTTTTTCCCCCCACATTTTCCAAAAACTTCTGGAAAAAAATGAACCATTTAAAAGACTCATTATGCCTCAGATTATTAGTTGGGGTGTTTGCTTTCTAAAATGGGGTCATTTTGTGGGCTTTTTCATTGTCCTGGTGCTCCAGGGCCTTCAAAAGTGTAATAGGGGGGTTGAGAAATGAGATGTGTAATTTATGCTCCAAGAAAGCCTGAAGGTACTATTTCAATGTCAGGCCTCTGTATGTGGCCAGGCTGTGTAAAAATATTACACATGTGGCATCACCATACTCAGGAGGAGTAGAAGAATGTAATTTGGGGTGTAACTTGTGGTATGCACATGCCATGTGAGAGAAATAACCTGGAAATATGACAAATTTTGTGGAAAAAAAAAAATCTTAATTTTGCAAAGAATTGTGGGAAAAAAAATGACAACTTCAAAAAACTAACCATGCCTCTTAATACATACCTTGGTAGGTCTACTTTCCAAAAAGGGGTCATTTGGGGGGTATTTGTGCTTTCCTGGCTTGTTAGGGTCTCAAGAAGATAGGCCTTCAATATATCAGATGTGATCAATTTTTAGTGATTGGCACCATAGCTTGTATAACTTACACGAGGACCAAATATCATCCACTAATTTGGGTTATTTTTACGATATGTAGCAGTATAAATTCTGGCCAAAATTTATGAAGAAAAATTACTAATTTGCAAAATTGTATTGCAGAAACAAAGAAATGTGTTTTTTTTTAACAAAATTTTCGGTCTTTTTTCATTTATAGCGCAAAAAAATGGATTTTTTGTATAACTTACCGTAAAATCCTTTTCTCTGAGTTCACTGACAGACGCAGCCTTCTTATGACACATGGGGGTTATGCTCATCCTACTAGGAGTAGACCAAGCAAAAAACAAACAAAAGCGTAGGTTGGCCCCTCCCAGGGGGCCGTCCTCACCTCAGCATATAATCCCCCTGCTCTGCATAGCACATCAGTTCGTAACAAGCTGTACAAAACCAACGCAGAGGGGTGGGTGCTGCGTCTGTCAGTGAACTCAGAGAAAAGGATTTTACGGTAAGTTATACAAAAAATCCATTTTTCTCGTCCGTTCACTGACAGACGCAGCCTTCTTATGACACATGGGGACGTCCCAAAGCTGTGCCAATCAAGAGGGGTGGGCAAAAACCATAACAAATGTACCCAACAGAAAGACGCCCTCTCAGGCGGCGCTAACCGCCCCTAAACTGCCGCTTGTAATACTTTGCGGCCAAAAGCAGCATCCGAGGATGCTAAAACATCAACTTTGTAAAACTTAGTAAATGTGTGCACTGAGGCCCAAGTAGCTGCCTTGCACACCTGGGACACCGAAGCTTGGTGTCTAAACGCCTAGGACGTACTAACTGCCCTGGTGGAATGAGCCGTGACTGGAAACGGGGGAACCTTACCCCGAATCTCATATGCATGAGTCACGGTCCTCCGTATCCAACGTGATACGGTAGCTGACGAAGCCGCCAAACCTTTGCGCGACCCTTCCATCAGCAAAAATAAAGCATCAGACTTACTAAAAGAAGCTGTAGAACTTAAATATACCCGCAAAGGCCTCACCACATCCAAAGAATGCAGCTCGACCTCTTTAGGATGCGACGGGTGCGGACATAATGAGGGAAGAACAATATCCTCATTTAAATGAAAAGAAGAAACCACCTTCGGAAGAAATGAAGGTGAAGGCCGCAGCACTGCCTTGTCCTTATGGAGGACCAAGTAGGGTGACCTGCAGGACAAAGCTGCCAGCTCCGACACCCGCCTGGCCACCAGAAAAGCCACCTTCTGCGACAATAAGCGTAAGGGAATATCCCTAATCTTTTCATATGGTGGTTTCTGTAACACAGAAAGCACCAAATTCAAATCCCACGGTGCCAAGGGCGACCGTATCCGAGGGGCGACATGACGTACTCCCTGTACAAATGTACGGATCAATGAGTGAGACGCCAATGGTCTTTGAAAAAGAACCACCAGGGCCGAAATCTGCCCTTTAAGCGTACTTAACGCCAGGTTCTTGTCCAGTCCTTGCTGCAAAAAAGACAGCACTCTGGATACTCTATAAGAGCGGGGATTCCATCCTCCCGCCTCGCACCAGGTAATATAGGCCTTCCAAGTCCTATGATAGATCTTACGTGAGGTGCTCTTACGTGCTTTCACCATAGTAGGGATTACGGAGTCCGAGACACCCCTATCCCTCAATACCTGGGCCTCAATAGCCAAGCCGTCAAAGCCAGCGAGGGTAAAGCAGGGTGCAAGATGGGCCCGAGACAGCAGGTCTTCGCGAAGTGGAAGACGCCATGGAACATCTGTCACCATCCGTACTATATCGGCGTACC
>BLSH010093681.1:735522-748479 GCA_018402905.1 Glandirana rugosa
GATTTCCGTATATATATATATATATATATATATATATATATATATATATATATATTTATATATTTGGGGGTTCCAAGTGGTTTTCTAGCAGAAAATACTGGATTTTTACTTATAAGCAACAAATGTCAGAAAATATTTAGTCTTTAAATGGTTAAACTGAGCTCATCTACACACCAGAGTTCATTCATTTGATAAGTATAAACATTGTATCTCTTTGGTTCTTATAATCAGCGATGTTCTCAGACTTGGCAGGCTGCCCGATTTTTGTCTTTGTTCTAATAGGAGCGACTCAAGTCACACTGTCGCCCCGCAAGTCGGATCGCCTCTGTGTGAACTGGCCTTTAGTGCATAAATTAATCGCCTAATTTGACAAAAATAGTCCGGCAGATATGTCGTCTACTTTTTGTTCACTTATCAGGCACCAGTGATTATAAGCTGAATAGTTAAATTATGGTGGCAGTTTCTGGAAACCTTTTCAAACAACAAGGGAATAAAATACTTCAGGTTTATTTTTCATAAAGTACAAAAGTAACAAAATGCAAATTTGTAATCCCCTCATCCAGAAATAATCCTTTGAAAGTACTTGCCTTAAATTCATCCATAATTTTGCGTATGGCTTTCCCTCTGGCCCCAATAATGCGGGCATGAACACGGTGGTCCAAAGTAATGTCTTCAGACACCATCTGTTCTAAATCACCAACAATTTGCAGGATTGCTTCTTTAGCAGCCTCTGTGTTTTTCTCATAACCGGTGATTGTGATCTGTTCCTGTAAAGATTACAAAATATGGATATTTAATACAGGAATTGTACGATAGGAACAGCAAGCAACATGTATACGGGGAAAAATTGGCTACATCTGCTGCACGATCAACTTCTATCATCAATCACAGTCAAAAGGAGTTTTTACATATCGAATGTGCCCGGGGGGTGTTTTGTACACCCTACCTGTATACTATACACCCACCACACCTCTATACTGTAATCCCTCATATACTGTACACACCCTGTATACTGCACATACTGCACCCCCACCTGTACACTGTACACCCGTCCACCTGTATACTGTTACTTACCGCTACACACCGCCCTACCCATTACTGACCTCTACACACCGCCCTACCCATTACTCACCTTTATACACTGCCCTACATTCAGGCCTGAAACTAGTTTCTCACTAGAGTCAGGCTACGTTTATATTTTTACGACATTAGTTTTGGATGTGATGTTTTGCAGAAAAACAATGCATCAAAAGATTTTACCTGGCTTTCATCATTCTTGTCTGGAAACTGGATGTTAACATCGTGCTCAGTGCGGATCTGGCTGATAACTGCCCCCTTACGACCAATAATCTTGGGATGAAATTTGGGGTCAACAGTGATAACCAGTTTAAAGCTTCTCAAAGCCTGAAAAACAAAAATGTTAAAAATAAAACTGAGGCCCAGATTATATAGTTACCGCTGATGCAAAGTTGAAATGTATAGGCATTATGTTAGGGAGTGTATAGTTTGGAGAGAAATAAAATTGGGGAAGAAATTCCTAACACGTTTCTGACATTGTGGCCCTTTAAAATTGCCTGTGCAAGATTCAAAAGCCCTGCTGCCCATTTCAGCAGATTTGCCAATATGTGCAACAGAGTCAGGTAGTTCCAAATAAAGCCATTTTACAAAAAGGGGAACTATTAATTGACCAAAAAAAATGATTACCTTCATTTTGTTAACAATGAAACTGGAGGTAAAAAAAGACCAACTTTGAAGCTGATCTCTAGGTTTACTGTCCCTTAAACTAGTTCTTCTGGGACAAGCTGACCTAACCAAGCTGTCTTCAACAAGCATGCCCTGTATAAACTGTACGTAAGCTTCGGTTACATACAGTATACAGTCTTGGGTTCTCTTGAATAAAGAGATTTTATTAAAGCTTAGCGTAAAATCCATTTCTCTGAGTTCACTGACAGACGCAGCCCTTCATTAGACAAGTGGGGTTATATGCACATCCTACCAGGAGTTGACTAGGCAAATAGAAAGAAAGCAAGCTGGCCCCTCCCAAGGGGCCGTCCTCTCTCTCCCATATAACCCCCCTGCTGTGTATAGCATATCAGTTTGTAACACGCCGTACAAACGCAACACAGAGGGGTGGGTGCTGAGTCTGTCAGTGAACTCAGAGAAAAGGATTTTACGGTAAGTTTTAATAAAATCCCTTTTTCTCTTACGTTCACTGACAGACGCAGCCCTTCATTAGACAAGTGGGGATGTCCCAAAGCTGTGTCAGTCAAGAGGGATGGGCAACGACAACGACTGTACCCAACAGTATCCTCTCAGGAGGCGCCAGCCGCGCCTACACTGCCGCCTGTAAAACTTTACAGCCAAAAGCAGCATCCGCAGATGCTGACACATCAACTTTGTAAAACTTAGTAAACGTGTGCACCGAGGCCCAAATAGCCGCCTTGCACACCTGTGACACCGAGGCCTGGTGTCTGAAAGCCCAGGAAGTGCTAACTGCTCTGGTGGAATGAGCCGTGACTGGAAAAGTGGGTACTTTGCCCCGAACAGAATACGCATGGGTCACGGTCTGTCTGATCCAACGGGAAACAGTAGCCGACGAGGCCGCCAATCCTTTGTGCGGACCATCTGTCAGCACAAACAACGCATCAGACTTCCGAAAGGAGGCTGTAGACGCCAAGTACACCCGCAAAGCCCTCACGACATCCAAGGAATGCAACTCAAATTCCTCGGGATGCACCACGAAGGAAGATCGATATCTTCATTAATGTGAAAAGAAGAGACCACCTTCGGTAGAAACGAAGGAGACGGGCGCAAGACCGCCTTGTCCTTATGAAAGACTAGGTAAGGAGACTTGCAGGACAACGCTGCCAACTCAGACACCCGCCTAGCGGATGTGATGGCCACCAAGAAAGCCACTTTCTGCGACAGCAATTGTAAGGGAATATCCCTGATCTTCTCATAAGACGGTTTCTGCAGCCCAGAAAGCACCAAATTCAAATCCCACGGCGCCAAAGGCGACCGTACCTGAGGAGCCACATGGCGCACACCATGTACAAATGTACGAATCAACGAATGTGACGCCAAAGGCCTTTGAAACAGAATCGCCAGAGCCGAAATCTGACCCTTGAGAGTACTCAAAGCCAATTTTTAATCCAGGCCCTGCTGCAAAAAAGCCAGGACCCTGGACACAACATAAGAGCGAGGGTTCCAACCCCCTGCCTCATACCAGGCAATATAGACCTTCCAGGTGCGATGATAAATCTTGCGCGCTTTAAGCATGGTAGGGATCACAGAGTCAGAGACACCCCTATCCCTCAGCACCTGAGACTCAATAGCCAAGCCGGTAAAGCAGGGTGCAAGATGGGTCCCTGAGACAACAGATCTTCGCTCAGCGGAAGACGCCAGGGAACATCTACCACCATTCGCACCACGTCGGCGTACCAAGGATGCCGAGGCCAATCCAGAGCCACCAGGATTGTCAGAATCCCCTCCGCTTCCACTCTGCGCAGTTGTCGCTGTAGAAGCTTGATGGGAGGAAAGGCGTACAGGAGTCGATACCGACTCCAAGGCACTACCAGCGCGTCTGTGGCGGCCGCCAGCGGGTCTCTTGTCCTGCACACAAAAGGTCTTCACCTTGTGATTGAACCGAGACGCGATGAGGTCCACGTCTGGCGTGCCCCACTTGTGGCAAATCTGGCAGAACACCTCTGGATGTAGGGACCATTCCCCCTGATCCAGCGTCTGGCGGCTGAGAAAGTCCCCCTGCCAATTCTCTACGCCTGGAATGTAAACGGCGGAGATCCCCGGCACGTGAAGCTCTGAACATCGCAGAATGAGAGCCGCTTCCGCAGCCGAGTTCCTGGTTCCGCCCTGATGGTTCACATACGCCACCGCCGTGGCATTGTCCGACTGAACCCGAACCGGGAGGCCACGCAACCTTACCGTCCAGTGGGAGAGGCAGAGCCTGATCGCCCGCAATTCCAGCACATTGATCGGAAGGTGGGATTCCTGCACCGACCAGCGGCCCTGAGCAGACAGCTGCCCCAGGACCCACCCCCCCCCCCCCCAGCCCGATAGGCACAACGGACGCCAGCCTATCGACCAATTCAGGGGAAGAAATTACTTCCCCCCAACGTCAGGGCCGGGCCCCGAAGCCACCAGGTCAATGAACCTCTGGTCTGATTATCCAATCTGATCAGCTTGTCCAGGGACAGCGGAGACTTGTCCCACCGTGACAGGATCGCTCGCTGAAGGAGCCGAGTGTGACTCTGGGCGTAGGTAGGTACCGGAGACAAATGGGAACGTGGAGGTAGGCGTCCCTGATATCCAGAGACGCTATGAAGTCCCCTTGGTGTAGGGCAGCCACGACCGAACGGACAGATTCCACTCTGAATTTTCGCGCCCTCACAAAGTGATTTAGCGCTTTTAGGTCCAGAACCGGCCTGACCCCCCCCAGCCCCCTTTTTGGGTACCACAAACAGGATGGAATATAAGCCGCGGAATATTTCCAGCGGAGGTACTGGCACAATCACCCCTTGTTCGGAGAGCGCCTGAACAGCCCCTAAGAGAGCCTCCCGACGCCCCTGAGGGAGTCTCAAGTTCGATGGGAAGAACCTGTCTGGGGGTAGAGTGCTGAACTCTATCCTGTACCCGGAGGACACCACTTCCTGCACCCACCGGTCGGAAACGCGGGCAGTCCACCTGTCTCCGAACCCCAGAAGATGGCCCCCCACCCGAGAATCGGGTGGGGGCAACCCATCATGCTGAGACGGACTTATCCTCTGTCTTTTCGATCTTGCGTTGCCAGGGTCGTTTACCGCCCCCGCGGCAGACTTGCCGGGCCTCGACCCTTTGCCCGCCGCACCGGGGGCACGAAAAAACCTCTTCTGACCCCTTAGAATTAGGACCCTGCTTGCGGCGGAACTCCCGCCGCCTGGGCTCCGGAAGAAAAGTACTTTTCCCTCCAGTGAAATCCTTAATAATTTCATCCAACTGCGCCCCAAAGAGCCGACCGCCCAGGAAGGGGAGATCCGTCAGGCCCTTCTTAGACATGTGCTCACCCGACCACAAGCGTAACCAGAGTACCCGTCTGATAATGACTGCGAAAACAGACATTTTAGACAACATGGGAAGCAGGTCCAGAGCTGCGTCACACAGGTACCGAAGACCCTGAAACACATGGTTCGCTCTCTGCGACGCCTCAAGCGACCTCCCGCAGTTCAAGTCATTTTGCAGCTCCGTCATACACACAGACAGAGATTACGCCGCCAGGGCCGGCCGCATGGCTGAGCCTGCCAGCAGAAAAAGTGCTTTGGCCACCACCTCCGTCCACCTGTTGGCTGGGTCCTGAAAACAGGGAGACCCCCTCCAAGGGAATGGTCGTTGCCTTATTCAGGCGCACCACCGGAGGATCCACTGCGGGGGATGCCCACTTCTTCACAAAGCTATCCTCAAATGGATAACGTATAGCGAAGCGTCTTGGCAGGGCAAAGGAATTCTGCGGACTCTGCCATTCCTGATAGACCAGATGGTCAAAAAATTGATCATACGGGCAAGCCGTAGGGGACCTGGGTGGCCTAGCAGACCCGCAAACGTATGCGGACTCCTGCGACTCCCCAACCTGGTCCAGTCGCAAAGACACACTGATATCTGCAATCAGTGCAGCCACCAGCGCCTTTTCGCGCGCAACCGAGGCCCCCTGGTCTTCCTCGCCACCCGAGGGATCCAGCTCGCCCTCAGAGAGCTCCACGGGGATCCCCGTGACCCCCGAGGCCACTTCCGGTTCAGACTCTTTAGGGGCCCCCTTAACCTGGCTCGGACCTGCCCAGGGAAGGAATTCCCCAAATACTGCTCTCAGCTGGTCCAGGGACACCAGGGCCCCTAGCGCAGGCCGCGCTGCCGCTGACTCCTCCTCAGAAGGAAACGCAAGGTCATCTGCTATTGTGCCACTGGACCTGACAGGCAGAAAAAAATGCCCTGACACCCCCACAATACAGCCTCACCGCCACCCCACAGATCAACCAGGGAGACCCCGGGAGGACTGCACCCACCGCTACCAGCACCCCAGGGAGAGCCCAGCTATACTTGCTGTTTGTTGCCCACAAGCGCTGCGTCCCAGTAGGAATGCTCAATGACCGCCAGTCCTAGAGCCTGTGCCATCCATGCTGTAACAGGGTGAAGAGGAAGCAAACGGCTATCAGCACGTTTTTTCTTTCCAGGGACATCCAAAATGGCCGCCGAGCGGTCACAAGAGGCCAAAACCTGCATACAGGCCGCGACTACAGAAAAATGGCCGCCGCTCAGCACTAGAGGGGAAAACCCCAAGAAAATGGCGGCGGATCACCGCATGGCGGTTCGGAAGCACGGGGTGCGGTGCGGAGGGGGGCGAGAACGCGGAGGGGGGCGAGAACACCCAGGGGAGCTCTAACCCAGCGACACACCCTCCACCGGCCGGCTCCAACCGCTAAAATTGCCCAGCCGCCCCCCCCTCGGCAGTCCTAGGGGGGAGGGGGGTCACTCACCAGTCCGACAGGCGCGGCCCCTAGCCACCCGATTGCAGACCTTCCTCCCACTGCCGGAAAGTGATGCTGTAGGCCACAAGCCCCTGGATGGGAACAAGTCCGGTTGGGGGGGGGGGGGTTACCCCCTGGTCACTCGCATGGAACGGGCACGATGCGGCGGGCCCCGCCAAGGCTAGAGCTAGCTCGCATCGGTCGGCTGCGCTGGGGAAAAATGCAGGATACTAGAAATCCTCTATGCCCCAGCCGGCTTCTTGATAGCAGTCTTCATCAGATAGCTTGAGAAAAATAAAAAAAGCGGTAGCAAAAAAGATGAACCGCAGGTCCCATAAGGGAGCCAGGTCTAACTCCTTGTACTAGGCATAGAAAACTGATATGCTATACACAGCAGGGGGGTTATATGGGAGAGAGAGGACGGCCCCTTGGGAGGGGCCAGCTTGTTTTCTTTCTATTTGCCTAGTCAACTCCTGGTAGGATGTGCATATAACCCCACTTGTCTAATGAAGGACTGCGTCTGTCAGTGAACGTAAGAGAAACAAAGTTTGCTCTGATTGGCTAAGTCTGAGATTGTGACATCTGTCCGCCTCTCTGCCTCAGCCAGGGGAAGCAATAGTCTAGAGTGATGACCAACAGGAAAGTGTGTCAGTACTTAACAGAAGCAAAGTATCAAAGTCTTTAGAAATATTTCCGAACTATTTGCTTACAAAATATTGATTCTAGTAGGATTCTCACAGACATGGTTTGCTTTAGAGATGCTGCATGCCAACAAGACTGGGAAATACCCACACAGAACAGCACTGAACAGATCACATCTTCATAGGACTCACCCGATCCTCCTGCTCAGCCTGAAGCTCCTTCACTCTGTCTAGAAGTCCAGCTTTAGCTCGGTCTAGGTTACTGGAAAGCCCAGTGATGATGATAATGTCAGACTGCAGTTCAGGAGCAGGCACTTGGATGTTCACCTGTAATATGAGTATTTGCATAAGGGTGAAGCATTTTTCAATTTAATATATTGCTTAATTCTAAAATAAAAAACCAAAAGGAGAAACAATCATGATTAGGTTCAATCATTTGAATGTGCATTAAAATGGCAGTAAACTCACTTTAATAAAAATAAATGCAGTATGTTTAAATATAACGTAGAATGCGCTCTCTTTTGTCTTTGTTTAATTTCTCAAAAGCAAGCTTTCCATTCTGTTCTCAGACATCCGGTTCTTCATGCCCCCCTTTGTGAACGTAGGCACCCTTTTCTGCTCACCCCCAAAATGGACTACACATCTTCATACAGACAATTCAGCTCTATGGGGGGGGGAAAAAGTACACACACATACACAGAGCAGAGCAGGTGACCAAAAAGGACACCCCTGAATTAAGCAGGCAGCATATAACATTTTGTCAGCTGTCAGAACAGATAGGGCCAACTCCTAGGCTAGCCATACCCGCATAGATTTCTCCATCTATAACAGCAGTGTGGATTAAGGAACTTCCACTGCCAGCTACTGTATTCAAGCAGCTACAGCACCTGCCAATGCTTGAATACCCAAAGAGTGACCGCATTAAAATTATATTCGCAGTCCAAACAAGACTTGTTTTTGGACCGTAAGGTTTCTAGTCTCGTACTAAAAACAATGCTAATGAAAAAAAAAAAAAAAAAATAAAAAAAAAAAAATCACAAAATACAGATAACTGCAGACTGGTTCTTCTAGATATTTCATAGAAGACTTTAGAAGTACTCCGGCATTACAAAATATACCCACCTCAAACTCATCCATCATCTTACGAATGCCAGACCCCTTCTGTCCAATGATGTAACGATGAAGATCGTATGGGACCTCTACTTCAATACTGACAGGTACAAGAGCCTACAGAAAAGGAACTAAAGTTAGAAATGTAACAAGCAGTTAAACATGAGGCGTTACTTCATGTGGCATTGGGGTAATTGTTCAAAAAAACTACTGATGAAAGACAGTGGTCACTTACCTTCAGTGCTTCCGTGGCTGCATCACATCTCTCCTTCCGGCCAGATATCAATATGATGTCACACTTCTTAGGTGAGCCAGGCTCAGGAGCAACTTTAGCCTCTATCCCTTCCTCCCCATTCTCTTGTGCTGGTGACTCAGCATTGGGTGCTAGTGAATATAAATGCAGGAGTTTGAAAAAGCCCACGTTCAATCACATGGATTTTCATACTACAGAACTAGCGGTGAGCTTTTGTTACCTCCCTGAGGGTTCTCCTCACGATCAGGAAATTTAATCTGCACGCCATGCTCTCTAGTAATCTGCTGGATTCTAGAGCCTTTAGGTCCCATTATAGAGCGATGGAATTTTTGAGGAATCATGCACTCAATGGTCACTTGAGCCTCCTAGAGAACAATAACCACCACATTATTGCCACAGTTATCCAGAAATGCTATTACAGATCTCAACAAGCTGGTCAGATGAATCTTACCAAATCCTCAATAATGTCTAGGATCTTCTTCTTTGCAGCTTCAACACATTCTTTTGCACCTTTCAGGGTAACACGATCACTCTGTACACCAGAGCGAGGAAAGCTGACAGCTACACCGCCATATTCATCTGCAATATCACGCAGCACTTGTCCTCTCCGGATCACAAAGTAACGATGATGTTTAGGATCCACATTCATGGAATCTTCTACAACGTTATCCTAACAAAACAAAAAAAAAGTAAATATATAAATATATATATATATATATATATATATATATATACATACATACACACACACACCTCTGACTATTATATATCTGTGCGTGTGTGTGTGTGTGTGTGTGTGTGTGTGTGTGTGTGTGTGTGTGTGTGTACATACACATCTTTATTGTATATCTATGCCCATCACTGTTTATAGCTATCCTTATATAATTATACGTTGTATGGATCTGACCTTATTGTGTATACAAATTCACACGCGCTCATTTCTAGTACATGGCTGATTTTTTTTTTTTGGTTCAATATTTTTATTGAAAAAGAGTTGTACAAAGAAAACGTGTAAACAGTATACTAACTTAAGAACAAACATCTTACAAATGTGTTATGGGGTTGTACATAAAGCATACATACCAGCTGAAAATAGTGTTTTTTGCATTCGGCCAATAGAAAAAAAGGTGCCAACGATGGCATCCAAAAGGGGGCAGTCCGCCCCGGGTGCCGGATATTGTGGGGGTGTCATCCTGGCACGCCCGAGTCAGAGTCCTATCCCTGCTTCCTCCCCTCCTTGCCATACAGAGGGGCGAGCTCCCTCTGTCATGGTGCCGATTTGTTTAGTAGTCGCTGTAACAATGTCCTGCCTCCTGTTATAGATGGCACACTGATCCAATGCCAGGAAATTGAATCAGTGTGACGCGCCCCAAGCAATTCACATCCAGCTCCATGACACAATGGGGGATCGCCGATCTGTGTGATCCAGGCACCAGTGAGGCTGCATCTGATGGGCACTGATCTCCTGTATCATGTCTGCTAGAGGTGCACCGAATGGAAATTTTGCTAATATTGTTATATGTAAGTTGTACTGCAGCAGGTTGGCACAGCTGCACGAATCGCCGTCACTGTACGTCGGCCGCTTTAAAAACTATAGGGGGCTACCCCAGAGCCGATGCGCGTGGCCTGCGGCCATGATGTCCGCCGGCCACCCCCAAGCGCTGCTCAAAGAGACAGAATGGGGGTCTGTCGATGTTAACCGAAAGATCCCCGTTCTGTCAGGGAAGTAGAGAGAGATCTGCTGTTCCTAGTGATCAGGAAATGCGATCTCTCTCTCTCTACTGCGTCAGTCCACTCCCCCCAGAGTTAGAAACACCTTCCTAGGGAACACTAAACCCATTTATTGCCCCCTAGTGTTAGCCCCTTCCCTGCCAGTGACTTTTATACAGTAATCAGTGGCTATTTTTAGCACCGATCGCTGTATAAATGGTCACTGGTTCCAAAAAAGTGTCCGATCCATCCGCCGCAATCCCTCTAAAAATGCAGATAGCTGCCATTACTAGTAAAAAAAATAAAAATGTCATAAATATATCCCCTATTTTGTAGACGCTATACATTTTGCACAAAATCAATATACGCTTATTGCGATTTTTTACCAAAAATATGTACAATACATATTGGCCTAAACTGATGAAGACATTTGTTTTAATTTTTTTTTTGGATTTTTTTTATAGCAAAATAGTTTTTTTTTTTTTAATTGTCGCACTTTGTTTATAGCGTAAAAAATAAAACCCATAGAGGTGATCAAATACCACCAAAAGAAAGCTCTATTTGTGGGGGGAAAAAAAAAAGGACAAATTGTTTGGGTAAAACGTTGCCCCTACCGCGCAATTGTCAGTTAAAGCGACGCAGTGCCGTATCGCAAAAAATGGCTTGGTCATTAAGGGGGTAAATCCTTGCAGTCCTTAAGTGGTTAAGTAAGATATTGAGGACATAATACAAGAGATGGTCAGAGACTGCAGACTGCATTTTTCTTCTTGTTAATTTAAATTTATGATATTAATTAAAACGTTGAATAGAATATAATTCTATATTAAAAAAAAAACAAAAAAAAAAAACACACCTTTAAAGATGAATTTTCGGCTAAGTGCATCCTGCATTTTCGATAACAAAATTTCCATTTGGTGCACCTCTAGTAATTATAGAAGGCTAAAGGCTAGCCAATCAACTTTCTGATAATTCAGACAATAATGCTGGCCATACACTATACGAAAAAAGTACATTCGGCCGTGAGAGCAAAGGATAGTACCATCATGTAATGACCAATAAATCGTTCAATGGACGTAAACGAATCAGTTTTTTGTTCATTTTTTCACATCTACCTAATGCAAAGTTTGGACAGGAAACACATTAACCTTTCAATTTATCGTTCGTTTGGCAGAAAATTTCAAAACTTGTCCTTTGTTTCTTTGGCTCAAAAACGCACAACCGATTAACGTTTTGTACCCATTAACAGGCCGAAAAACGAACAAACGGTTCAAATGACCGATTTTCACCCAATTTTTCATATAGTGTATGGCCAGCATAAGTGTCCATATAGGTTAACATAATATGTTTACAGAAAAAAAAAAAGTTGGAAGAGAATTTAATTACGACTAGCAAACATAGGGTGGCAATTCTGGTGTAAAATCAACACTTGGTTGGTTTGGAATAGGAAGCCCTTCAGGTCGCCCCTCCTACTGTCCTCTGATTGGTAGGGAGCCAGTCATGTCAGCCAGGCAAGTCTTACCAAGCTTTTGATGAGAAACTCAAGTTCTTTCTGAGCATCCTTCACTGCCTCCTCTGTGCCCACAATGGTGATGAGCTGCTGGTCTTTATCCTCAGCAGTGGGAAATATGATACGGGCTCCTGTCTGGTCACGTACTTTACGGATGTTTCCACCACCTTTCCCAATCAGGAATTTGTGGTATTCTGGCTTGGCTCGCAATTCTATGGTAAAGCTCTTTGTTTGCTGGAAAACAAAAAATATGTAACCTTTATTACAGCATATGCAAATACTTTGAGTTTTTCATGACCACCCAAAGTTGAGAAGCATACAGTATGCGATATAAGAAATTAACCATTTCATTAGGCAGCATAAAGTTAATTTTTTCCAAAGTAAGCCCCCACAACAGTGCCACTTGGAGAAAATCTCTCAAGCTATTAAATGGTATAGGAAGCAGGCAATAGACGGAGGGAAATCTCTGTAGGTGGAATGGTTTTTGAGATGAGCTGGGAAATGCATTATATGACACACAGCTGGCTAGAATACCAACTGTGAATTATGCTAACACAAGTGATTAAAGATCAGTCACCTGTGTAACAGATGTACTGTACAGATAATGAATGCAGCATGCATGTAGGCATCTTACAGGTCCTTTCTCGCTGTTTACATTTTTGATCTCAGTGGACCACCAACTACAAACAAATGCTAAAATAGCATAAAATAACTATTCACAAAAGCTAGATACACGGATGCCTAATACTAGTGCTTATTCGTTTCCTGAGACCCAACTTACCTTCTCCTCTGCCAGCTGCAGCAGTTGTTTCTTGGCTCTCTCTACATCCTGAGCTGGTCCTCGGATGGTGACTGTATCACTGCCAGAGCCCTCACTTGGGAAGTGAATATGTACACCTCCGCACTCTTCCATGATGGATCTTATGAAGCGTCCCTTGGCTCCAATTAGCGAGTTGTGCAATTTTGATGGAATGCTGACCTCCAGTTCTGTGATGTTTGCCTAGTTATGGACAGCAAGCAAAATTAAAATAAATCTGCACTGTAATTCAGAAGTGTAGATCTAAAGATATTTGTACCTTTTCTAAAGAAAAATATTGTGGCTAGCTTCAACATCTATCAACTATTCGAGACGTGCTACTGAAAACAGATGTCTAACATATAAAAGTTTGTAGAACTGGATCCCACCCAAGTACCATTTATGAAAAAAAGTCCACTTCCTTCACG
>BLSH010093681.1:755701-766656 GCA_018402905.1 Glandirana rugosa
ATTATAAACATATCTTTACTCTTTATCATGTAAAAGATACTGTCCATTAAATGTTAAGGACACCCGTAGGTCCTAAACAAAATTACCCGAATACTCGTAGAAACCATCCGTTCTTACAAGAGACGTGAGGATTTTTATACATAAATTGGTGAACTTCTAAAATATGATCATTACCACCCTTAGTCGCTGAATATCGCCCCGACGCTATAACGCCGCCTGTTAACCTGTGTTTGACCGTGAAAACTGTGAGACCCTTGGTCACTGTGATTATGTTCTATACTTGAAAACACTATCCTATGTATGAGACTTGTTTCATTTATTTATTTAAACCATGGACTCACGTTTGGTTTAATTTCACTTTGTGAAAAACAACTTTTTAGAATTGTTGTTTTCAATGAATTTTTTAGCACTGTTTTGGATAAACCCATTTACTTTCTACACATTGTATTAGTGTCACTGGTTCCCAGAGTGTCAAAAGTGCCAGTTTGTGTCCAATTGTCCGCCGCAATATCGCAGCCCCGCTATAAGTCGCTGATTCCCACCATTACTAGTATAAAATCTTCAAGTGGTTAAATACATATTTTTAGGAGTGCAGAGAACATTCTTGCCTACCAAAGATGCTCATAAGCCCATTAAAACAAATCCTGGATGCCCACAGGAATTGTAAATTACCTGTCATAGAAAATGTACTATTTCTCATTTCTATACAAATATTACATTTTATATTTTTACGAAAACTAAAATCACAAGTAACTTTCAGTGACTCATTGGGTATAGAAACCAGATTAAGACAAAGACCACGCCCATATTTATATTTTTCCAGGTTTAGAGCAGAGAACAGTGACTGTCAATTACTGCTTCCCGTTTTGCCCCTTGAGCTCACTGGAGTGCTGTGCTGGAGAGGGAGTCATGTGGATCCCAAAAATATGGCCATGATCATTCCAAAGCCTAGAGCTGATCTGTGATGTCATCTGACAGCGGGGCTTTTAGCCTGCTCTTCGCTGGCTCTTGGTCATAGGAGAGCAAAAGTGCACTCCTGTGACATAGAAAGGAAATATGACCAAATAAAAGCTATGGTCATATTTCTTTCTTTTAATGTAAAAGATAATCTAAAGTGGATGTCAAATCTGCCCGTACCATCTCGGACACCATTTTCTGTAAATACTTCGAGCACTTCTCCACCTCATTCTTAGGACCACGCAGCTGTACAATGTCACTCTTGTGAGTTGGATCTGGGAAATTAATGATCACCTAGAAGAAAATTAAACATACTAATCAAAACTGCAGGAGACAAAAAGGAAGAGAACATAAAAAAAAACACAGAAAAAAAAAAAACACAACTGAAGCAGCATCTTACATCAGGGAATTTCTCTCGGATCTCCCGAATTCTTTCACCTTTTTGCCCAATTATTGTGCGATGGAACTTCTGATCAATTATCAAGTCCTTTGTGCGTTCGTTTTCCTAAAGCAAAATGTTGTGTGGTTAGGGGACTGGTCTTCCTTCTGAAGATTATTTCAAGTTCTGCTCAACTTGCCATTCTTTTTTTTAACCAGAAAGGATTTTATTAAAGGCAATATATAAATAAGCACAGCACATCAGGTATGAAAAAAACTTACCATTCTTAATGCCAGTTCCAGCAACTCTTTCTTCGCTTGCTGTACACCCTGGGGATCACCTTCAATCCGGATTGCATTGCTCTTTTCACTGTCCTGGGGAATACGCACTGACACTTTGTATTGTTCCTTGATCCTGTTAACTAAAAGGAAATCCCATTACTCACCTAAACTGCTTTCCTAATGGTTTTATGTCAACATGCCAATCTGTCAAAGGTCTAAAACTGGCCATACACTGTTCGTATGAAGATTCTCAATATATCTGGCAATTTAACAAAATGGTGTTTGAAAGTACCTAAAAAAACTTTTTATTGCTTTTAACATTCGATTTTGGAATAAAAGTAATTTCCTGAACGAAAACTACATATATTGTTAGAAGTTCATGCAAGAAAAAAAAAAATTCTGCTCCTTGAAAATTTTCTTATAACTATAGTCAGAAATGGTAATCAGTTTGACCCCACTAACAATTAGAAATTCAAACGAACGTTTTAAAACAAATGGAACAAAATTCTACTAGTGTATGGCTAACGTAAGGTTCAAAAGTAAACTCTCTTACTTATTGATTCTAGTTTTTTGTCACCAAGATTTACAATTACACTAGATTGGCCAGCAAGAATCCATATGGCAGCAGAAAGACTACTCTTTGCTCTGAAGAGTTAGAGTTCCAAAGGGTTAGTGGAGACCTGTACAGGGCTGTCCTAGACCAAAAGGTGCTTATGTGTTCAACAGCAGCCCAATACAAGTTTCCAGTAACGCCAGCCTGAGAGTGCCAAAAGCTAACTGCACAACTGGCCAGTATAAGCCAACTCGCAGTTTCAGTGGATTAAGCCCACCAATTCTAAAATTAATGTTATATTTTTGTGTTTACACATAGCAGATCTGTCACAAACGTTTCTGCTTCTTAGAACTTCCGCACCACAAAAAATGCATATTCTAACATGTAATGCACAGACAAGACTTTTAAAAGTTTCTTAAAAACACATTTCATTTGAATAAATTAGCGTACAGAAAGCAGTTCAATGCAGCATGCAGGGCTTAATCCCATAGGAGAATGTTAAAATTACAAACTGAATATACATACTGTTTGTTCCGCTCTTCCCAATGAGATGCCTGTGAAATCGATGATCAATGGTTATCTCTGCAAAATCCATTCGAGAGATCTAAAAGATTAAAAAAAAAAAAAAAAAAAAAAAATGAAGTCCACGGAAATCATTTTTTTTTATGGAAAAGCCATAATGCTATGCAACACCAGTACATTCTATTAATTGCAAAAGAAAGATTTAGTAGCAAAACGTGCAACTGACCAGGTCACTGACGAGCACTTCCATCTGCTGTTGGGCAACTGCAACATCTTCTGTGGGACCCTCCAGGGAGATCTTGTCTTCCCCTTCTGTAAACTCAATGTGCACCTACAAAGATCACAATGAGAACATTTGTCACTGTAGAACTTTAGAAGTGCAATAATGTCAATTCACTGCAGAGGAGAAAGTATTCAAGTATTCTGGCATACCAGAAAACCTAAAATATACAGAAAAGCTCACCTTTGGTATCTGCTGTGTGATCTTTGCCAGGTTCTGTCCTTTCTTGCCAATAATGAACCGATGCAACCAGGATGGAGCAGAGACAGTGGCCACTGTAAAGCTGTTGGCCTGGAAAGACAGATCACAAACATGTCTG
This sequence comes from Glandirana rugosa, assembly GCA_018402905.1. Taxonomy (NCBI): domain Eukaryota; kingdom Metazoa; phylum Chordata; class Amphibia; order Anura; family Ranidae; genus Glandirana; species Glandirana rugosa. The sequence goes on from BLSH010093681.1 coordinate 758,993, forward strand.
AGGTCTTAAATCCTCTCTTCTGTAAATAAAGGATACCATGCACAAACTGCTCTTTACCTTTGCATACACTTCTGTTAACGCCTGTCCCAGTTTCTCAGGTTCTCCTCGCAAGATGACAGTCTCTGAACTACTATCACTGGGCGGAATTTCCACAGACACTCCTGTGCGCTCCAGGATCTCCTGCAAGCTATTGCCCTTTGGACCAATGACATATTTGTGTTGAGACTTCCTCACTTCCACAGCAATGCTTGTAGTTTTCTTCTTCTACAGGTAGGAAAAAAGTCACACATTGATCTCAAGTCTACTTCAACTTACTGCACAAATAAGTCGCAACATAATTAGATATAAAATAATATTGTGTTAAATGAAGAGAACATGTTTTAGAAGTAATTTATAAGACCTATCAGAGATTTAAAAAAAACGCTCCTAGAAGCCAGCAGCATTTCAGCAGAGAAAAAGCCAGACGCTTGTAAAAGTGTCTAAAGCTTTTACAGGCGTCAAGCTCTTGGAAGTTCATTTCATTGGCCAGAATAAATAATTTATTCTGATCATTGAAATGAAAGCTCAAGCACTAGCTTTAAGGCGCGGTTAGGCTCGTAAAGCGTGTTTATTGCCCAAACTCTGCTGTGCATGGACACATAGGCCAACATGGAGGGGCGTTTAGAGGCGGGGGGGGGAGCAGCTTTCTGTGTGCATGAGGCCCAACTATAAAAATTCAAACAAATCCAATTTGTTTGCTAACCGACTTCAGCAAGCAACATCTAAGCAATTCTATAGCTTTCCAGTTTCACAAATTCCTGATGATCACACACACTGATCTAAAAAACAAAACACAAACACTTTTTGGGTTTCTAGTTACCCTTTAAAGGTTTTTTCTTTATGGGGAAGGGGGGGGGGGGGAGAAAACAAGACATTTCAAATGATAAATAAAAGGCAATCTTTTTTTTTTTTTTAAACAAACAGGTCATACTTGCCCTGCTCTGTGTAATGATTTTGCATAGGGCAGCCCTGATCCTCCTGTTCTCAGGTCCCCCCTGCCAAGTGCCCCCTGAGCAAGCTGCAGTGGGGGCACTCCTGAGCTGCTGCTCTGCGTGTCCACACACACACACACACACACACACGGGTCGACCCCATCCCCTCTCACCTCATTGGCTCACTAGCTGTGATAGACTACCAATGGCTCCCACTGCTGTCTCAGCCAATGAGGGAGACACCCAGCAGGACTGAGGTTCTCGTGCACAGCGCTGAAGAACGATTAGGCTCAGGTAAGTATTAGGGGGGCTGGTGCACAGAGGTGGTTCTTTACCTATATAGAATGCACAAAGGTAACAAATCTTGAGCCCTGGTTGACACATGTGCGATGCAAGAACCAGCGTGATTACAGATCCAGTTCCCGCATCGCAACACTGCTGCCGCTGCGGGTGTCAAAGTTAATGACACCCCAAGTTTTGTTCACAGATCGCAGTGCAATGTGATTCTAGTGCGGGGGGGGAGGAGGAGGAGGACATGCACCTTTTTTTTTGCGAATCGAACGTAATTTCAGCCAACAGTATGGCTGATCTCGCACTGCTCAGAGATCGTATGCGATTGGCACCTGCAGTGCGGGTGCAAATCACATGCAATCTCTGAGATCGCACTAGTGTGAACCCAGGCTTAGGAGCATGTTAAAGTGTTCTGTAGATTCTGACTTATGATCTGTGGACATTAGCAGGCGCCAAGCTGCATGCACGCACACAACTCAGGGCCCTCTCACACAGACGTTGAAAATAGGTGGTTGGGTCACATTTTTAATGCTTCCAAAACGCCCATCAACTCCACTCAAAATTGTTACAATAGGGAGCGAATAGGGGTGTTTACACTGCAGCATTAGCATTGCTGTGAGGCAAAAATAACGCTGCCAGCAGAGTTTGGTAGACGTTGACGTTTTGCAACTGCCGCCATTGAAACGCACCACAATCGCATCTTAAAACACACTGCAGACGTGCCTATGCATTTATGATGCAGTTGCAAAGCATCAAAAGTGATCATTTCCCATTTAAGCCTTGTTCAAATAAAAAAAAAAAAAATAGAAAAAAAAAAAAATACACCACACATGGCTTTTGAGAAGTGTTGCCTGACACAACATGAATGCTTGTACAACACATCCTAAACGTTAACTAATGCTATAAGTGCATTAGTGCGCTTTAAAATTTAACGCAAGTGTGAAAAAGCTCCAAATGCCAAGAAGTGGCCACGTGAAAAATTAAAATGATAGTATTATATCATGCATGTGGAAGAATTCAAACAACAACAACTACTAATACATGCGGGAGCACAAACTTTCACAGAAAGACATTTTTTGGAAGTCACACTGTGGATATAATAATTAAAGCTAATTTCTCTTAAAGTGGTTGTAAATTCTCAAGGTTTTTCACCTTCATGCATTCTATGCATGAAGGTGAAAAACCTGTATTGCAGCTGCCCCCCCAGATCCCCCTTTTTTCTTACCAAAGCCCAATCCGATCCAGCAATCTGCACAAGTGTAGCAGCTCCAGCCGCTCTCTCCTCATTGGGGCAGGTTAATAGCAGCAGTAGCCATTAGCTCCCGCTGCTGTCAAATCCGGTGACACGGGAGCAGGGCCGAGTCCCGCTGACTGTATCAATGGACGCAGCAGTGGGACTCGGGTGCCCCCATGTAAAGCACTCCAGAAGAGGAGGTTTGAAGCTGCTCTCTGCAAAACCCATGCACAGAGCAGGTAAATATACAGCATCTCACATAAGTGAGTACACCCCTCACATTTTTGTAAATATTTTATTATATCCTTATTTGTAACAACACTGAAGAAATGACACTTGGCTACAATGTAAGGTAGTGAGTGCACAGCTTGTATAACAGTGTAAATTTGCTGTCCCCCTCAAAATAACTCAACACACAGTCTTTCATTTCTAAACCTCTGGCAACAAAAGTGAGTACACAGCTAAGTGAAAATGTCCAAATTGGGCCCAAATTGTCAATATTTTGTGTGCCCACCATTATTTTCCAGCACTGCCTTAACCCTCTTGAGCATGGAGTTCACCAGAGCTTCACAGGTTGCCACTGAAGTCCTCTTCCACTCCTCCATGATGACGTCACAGAGCTGGTGTTTGAGACCTTGCACTCCTCCACCTTCCGTTCGAGGATGCCCCACATATGCTCAATAGGGTTTAGGTCTGAAGACCTGCTTAATCATCAGTCCATCGCCTTTACCTTGACTAGCAAGGCAGTGGCCATCTTAGAGGTGCGTTTGGGGTTGTTATGTTGTAATACTGCCATGCGGCCCAGTCTCCAAAGGGAGAGGATCATGCTCTTATTCAGTATTCATTCCCTCAATGAACTGTAGATCCCCAGTGCCGGCAACACTCATGCAGCCCCAGACCATGACACTCCCACTACCATGCTTGACTGTAGGCAAGACACACTTGGCTTTGTACTCCTCACCTGGTTGCCGCCACACATGCTTGACATTATCTAAGCCAAATAAGCTTATCATTGTCTCATCAGATCACAGGACATGGTTCCAGTAATACATGTCTTTAGTCTGCTTGTCTTAAGAAAACTGCTTGCGGGCTTTCTTGTGCATCATCTTTAGAAGAGGCTTCCTTCTGGGACAACAGCCATGCAGACCAATTTGATGCAGTGTATGGTCTGACTACTGACAGTGGACACTTGGCCACCATACTCTAGCTCAGTTTCAGGGTCTTGGCAATCTTCTTATAGCCTAGGCCATCTATGTAGAGCAAAAATTATTTTTTTTAGATCCTCAGAGTTCTTTGCCATGAGGTGCCATGTTGAACTTCCAGTGACCAGAATGAGAGTGAGAGCAATAACACCAAATTTAAACACACCTGCTCCCCATTCACACCAGAGACCTTGTAACATTAACAAGTCACATGACACTGGAGAGGAAAATGGCTAATTGGGCCCAATTTGGACATTTACACTTAGGGGTGTACTCACTTTTGTTGCAAACAGTTTAGATGGCTGTGTGTCGAGTTATTTTGAGGGGACACATGCTGACATTTTTGAGCAGTAGATAGCGTTGGCGTTTGTGAGCTGAAAGCAGAACCCATGGCCAGCGCGTTCTGAAGCTGCAGCGCTAGAACGTTTTTAATGCTGAGCCGGCAAAATGCTCACTAACGCGCATTAACACAGTAGCCGTAACCGGCGTTTTCAGGTTTAAAAATAGCAGAGGGATGTCTTTTCAAACAAAACACGACGTAGCGCTGACGCTCAATAACGCACATTAACGCCAATGCAAAACTTACGACAAAATCGCGATTTAACACCGATTTTTTCCTGACGTCGGGCCAGACGTTACAGCTCGTTTTTTTAATACGCCCGTGTGTATGAGGCCTTATACAAGTTGTACACTCACTACTTTACATTGTAGCAAAGTGTCATTTATTCAGTGTTGTCACATGAAAAATTAAATTTATTTACAAAAATGTGAGGGGTGTACTCACCTTGCGAGATACTGTAACATGTCTTATTTTTATTTAAAACAAAAAAAAATAAAAAATAAAAAAATAAAAACCTTTACAAAAACCATTATCTAGAACTGACGCAGGAATCAAAGGGGCATACAACATTTTCTCACCTTCTCTTCATAAATTTGCCGGATTCTTGCTACTGCCTGGGCTAACTGATCCTTCTCTCCAGTGCACACAATCTCAGTCTTGTTAACGCTTGGTGGTGGGATGTTAATTCTTGTTCCAGTTTCATGCATGAGCTCATTAACGGTCTTGTTGTAAGGTCCAGCAATGAAAGGGTGGTAGGCCTTTTCGATTTCCAAACGTTCCACTGCTCTTTTATCCTGATGGGTAAAGAAAATCCAGGCGATCGATTACATATAAAACTAAAAAGGCAAGAAGATAAAAATACACCTTTTTAAACCCATAGCAGTTTCTTACCTGCTCGGCTGAGATGAGCAGAATCTCATGCCGGGCTTTTTCAATGCCCTCTTTGGTGCCAGTGATCTTAATCTGGTTACTGGCATCCTCGGGCCGGGGGATTTGAATCTTGGTAGCGGTTTTCAATTCCAGGTCCTGCAACTTTTCTCCGTTCTTACCGATCACAAAACGGTGGTGTTCCTTGGGGATAGCAACTGAAGCTGAAGCCTAGAGAGACATTATAAAACATGGTCAGATGGGCAGGAATTGCCACCAGTGACATGTCAGACAGCAGAACTGCTCATATTACAAAGGAAGCAGTCAAATGTATATTGTATGAAAGTGAGTGTGCTCATATTTATCAGCTACACACCAATAATCATTAATTAAAGCCATTTCAATTTTTTAGAAGTAGGATCCAGGATCATACTTGAATAGAGATCTTGTTCAGCTCTCTGCAGGTAAAACAGGCCCAGTAAAAATGAAAACATGGCTGGCCAGCCACACGCACACACAAAACAGGAACATATTATTGTATATACTCTAAATTCAGATTTATGATACCTTTTAAACCTAATTTAATTTGGTCAAGTATGTTTTTTGTTTTAGTCTAAAGACCACTGTTTTCTTTTTTTTAGATATACCAGGGAAGGGTCAGAACATCTACCACGTTTTAATTTCTGGTGTCCCCTCCTGACTTCCTGATGTATTAATAGGGAGTCACCAGGGCAGAAAATGGGGGGACCAATCTCTAATGCTGGCAAACAGCACAAAATAACTAATCTAACAGATCAAATCTATGTTCTGTTTATAATTTAAATTCATTACATTTTTATAAAAAGAGAAAAAAAAAACAATTTTTACATCATACATTCAAGGGAGGGGTCCAACATCAATATCATGGGTAAGAGAATACAGTTACATCAACAAGGATACATTTCACGGGGTAGACAATTATAAAGTCAAGAAAACATCCCCTTCGATCCTCAAAAAATATATTTGTCCTACTATCCTCCAAAAAAAAGGGGGTATAAAAAGATACACCCGTTCAGAACAATTACTATAGATATCGGAACGGCTTAATTACAAGCCATATTGCCAACCTCTGACTAGACGCCTAAGTAGAGGCGTGGTTCCTAAGTGCATTGACACTGAGCAAAAAGAAGAGGTGATTGAAGATCACCAAGGCACTTATCTCAAGGAGCCAAAAAGTTCATAAAACATAACTTTTATTGTGAATATAGAAAAAGATATACAACCACTGGAGCAATTAAAGTAAAATTGACAACGTTGTCAGATTACAGCCTAGACGCGTCTTACACCCATACACCATCCGCTTCAACCAACCACATGCAGCCAAACTACCGTAACGGATATCCAATCAGGTCAACCTGAGAGACTAATCTCATGAGGTGAAAAATATGGGAGGGTGATAGGCAATTTATTATCTGGGAGCAAGGGTGTCTGGTAGAGTGGAATGCTTTCAATGCACAGTCCTGGAGGAACTTGGGAAGCACAGAAGGAACCTGGAGGAGGGGGGTACAGGTGCGTTGGCAACTGATTGCTAGCACGTCACTACAGTCTTAATCAAGGCCGTTGATAATTGCTGAGTCCGATGCAGAGTGATTCCCCAATGCCTGAGTGGGGTCTGTCAGGCATTCATAGCAATTGAGGTGTACAAGTTAAAGTCCAGGTGAGAGCAACAACAGTGCAGTCTGGTAGTCACCACGAGTCCAGGGCTAACCCGAGATGGGTCATTAGTGTCAAAGCTGCAGTCATACCGGCTGCTAATTACGGTAAGAACCTGTCCATGCAGATGGCAACAATAGCACTAACAAAAGTCGATCTCACCATACACCTTGCAGACGATACCAATGGCGGAGCAGGATGCCTCACGATACTGTGTACTTTCCTTCACTGATCTCCCTCCAGGAACCTCCTACCTCCGCAGCAGCATAGGAATATCATTGCAACTCCGGCTCATTCACAGAGCAGTTACGGAGCGAGGATGAAGCATTTGCATGGCGGGGGCGGGTCCAGGCGCGTCATAGGGGCTGTCAGGTGACATAATCGACGCGTTTCGTCTGACCAATAGCAGACTACTTCTGTGCTTCCCAAGTTCCTCCAGGACTGTGCATTGAAAGCATTCCACTCTACCAGACACCCTTGCTCCCAGATAATAAATTGCCTATCACCCTCCCATATTTTTCACCTCATGAGATTAGTCTCTCAGGTTGACCTGATTGGATATCCGTTACGGTAGTTTATCTGGCTGCATGTGGTTGGTTGAAGCGGATGGTGTATGGGTGTAAGACGCGTCTAGGCTGTAATCTGACAACGTTGTCAATTTTACTTTAATTGCTCCAGTGGTTGTATATCTTTTTCTATATTATCCACAATAAAAGTTATGTTTTATGAACTTTTTGGCTCCTTGAGATAAGTGCCTTGGTGATCTTCAATCACCCCTTCTTTTTGCCTTCTTCAATGCTGCACAATCCTCCTGTTTAAATCTGTATTATCATTTCTTATTAAAAGATACCAATTCTGTGTACTGCCCATATTCATAAAGCCTACCAGAATTAAGGCCATAGTGTTCCCGACCCCCAAAAAACATTAACTGAAAAAAAACAAATCTATGTTCTGCATCTTCACCTGTATCCTCATTGAATAACTTGGGATCAACAGAACAAAAGGAGGAGGCGATATCACCATAAAAGTAAAATAAAACAAACAAAAGCAAAAAAAAAAAAAAATAT
>BLSH010093681.1:775498-788336 GCA_018402905.1 Glandirana rugosa
CCCCCCCCCCCCCCCCCCCCCCGCCCAGAAAGGTGCCAAACGTGGCACCAGAAAGGGGGGAGGGGGTGGGAGGAGACAAATGAGATTTAGTTCCACTTTTGGGTGGAACTTTGCTTGAAGGATGTTGTATGAGAATCCTCTAACCTCCTTGTCAGTAAAGGGCTACAGATCCCGAACTTTGTACATATACAGGGGTACTAGGCAGGGATGCCCCTGGTCTTCCCTTCTATATATATTAGCATTGGAACCATTGGCTACCAAGATTAGACAGAATCCCAATATTAGAGACATCTATTATGGAGACAGGGAACACAAGTGTGCCCTTTTTGCCAAAGATACAAAATCCCAGGCTCTAAATTTGTCTCTAGATGATCAGACGGTCCAGACAATGCAGAGCAATTTTAACTTTAGTTAGCAATCGGACTCCCTACCCTATCTAGGCATCACTTGCCTGTCCACAATCAAAAGAATTACCCTCCCATCTATAACTAACTAATAGCAAACATGGATCGATTGCTTACGTCACCACCTACTTGGTTCTGTAGATTGTAGGCTATTAAAATTAATACCCTACCTAGGCTCTTAAATGTGTTCAGAAACTTGCAGATTGCAATATCTTCTTCAGATTTGTCAGTTTCAAAATAAGGTCTGGTCATTTATTTGGGGGAAATAAGAGACCCAGGGGAAACAAACGTACACTATATACCCCCAATCTTAGGGGTGGCAAGGGAGTCCCTGACCCGTTGAAATACTTTCAGGCTGCTCAAATGGTGCAATTGTTTAGATTTTACTTTCACAAATTTTTTCTCTCATGGATGTCTATAGAATCTTACTCGTAACCTTCCATGCCAGTCACTTAATGTGGCTACCGGCTAGAGATATGCCTCCCATACTGTGCCCTACGTTATACGTTATCCTTTTTGCTGACAGACTGTGCGCCTTACATAAATTCAAATCAGTTCATACTCCCTTGGCTCCTCTATTTCCCAACCCACAAATTAACTCAGGGTCTCACCACATCTGGGTTTAAATGGTGGCAAAATAAGGGCTTTTTAAGGATTGCAGATGTGTGCAAGGGTGATCGCGTTCTATCCCAACAATTATTGAAAGAAAAATACCAGTTCCTTGAAACTGAAATCTACCATTACATGCAATATTCTCACTTCATCACTGCCTTAAAACGTAAGAGTTCGGTTTCCTGCATGACTGCTTTTGAATCTTTGTGCAAGAATTACGATAAACGTTCTGGTTAAATTTCAGCATTGTACTCTGAAAGAAAGTCTTCACCTACAAAATTGCCTTATATGGCAAAATGGGAAAGTGACCTAGCTATAGAATTGGAACAAGATAGCGAGCGATGTTTCAAAATCGTATTATAAATACATCCACCATCGAGGGCAATTCTAAAATACTTTGATGGTATATGGTCCCGACTAGATTGACCTCCTTTGTCCCACAAGCCTCTGCATTGTGCGTCCATGAATGCGCTCAAGAAGGCACACTACGGTTTGAAAAGGTTTGGGTTCCCTGGATCTCCTACCTTTCAGGAATTGTCGAGTGTTGCTGTTACTTTTCTTAGAGAATGGATGGTTACTTGCCTTTAGTCCCCTTTACTATTTTTTTCTTTTTCTTCTTTATTTCCTGGAGGGGTTGCCCTCCACTCCATCGTGACGTCCTAGGCTATGCATTGCCTGCGATTTGGACTGGGACGGGGCGATGGAGGGGACCCCATCTAGATATACTCCCTGTTTGCTCAATTTGGGCATGTTTAGTGTCTCAGATTGACACATTGGATTGTCAAGTAGGGTCCCATCCATTTGTTGTTACATTGTTTGCCTGTAGTTTTTGTACTCACTAGCTCCAGTGCTTAAAGTCGCATACACTTATTTGTCTGCCACTGCCTACAACCTAAGTTAGGAAATTTGACCTACTTTCCTGCATTTTCCAGCAGGACTTGGGACCTACCTACACTGCCAAAGGTACCAATACCTGGTTTAATGATCATGGTATCACAGTGTTTGATTGGTCAGCAAACTGGTCTAACAAAAACCCCATAGAGAATCTATGGGGTGTTGTCAAGAGGAAGATGAGACACCAGACCCAACAATACAGATGAGTTGAAGGCCGCTATCAAAGCAACCTGGGCTTCCATAACACCTCAGCAGTGCCACAGGCTGATCGCCCCCATACCAGGCTGCATTGATGCAGTAATTCATGCAAAAGGAGCCCTGACCAAGTATTGAGTGCATACTATACTGGATATGGGACAAATTTTTCAGAAAGCCGATATTTCTGTATTAAAAGTCCCTTTTTTTATTGGTCTTATGTAAGGGCTGATTCACACCTAAGCATTTTTAGTGCTTTTTGCATATTTACACTACAGAACATGTTCTATAGGAAACCATGATGAATGGACTGTAGCAGTTAAAGGGAGCTAGAACAAGAGTTCACCACATCTCAAGTGCTGAGAATGCTTAAATTCACCCACTCCTCATCGGTATGCTCTCGCACTCAGGAGTGCTCATTTAAATTTATCCCCAGATGGTATAGGAACCACTCTAAGCTAAAGCAAATGTTTCCAATGACAGACGGCAGATGTTGGAGAGGATGCGGCCAACAAGGCACATTACTCCACCTTTGATGGAATTGTCGGAAAATTGAGCCCTTCTGGGAAGCTATAACCCCCTGGATTAAAAAAAGACAACCCTGAGGAATATTGATTACACTCCACTGCACTTTTTTCATGGGGTTCCCCTCTTCCCTCAAACAATATAAAAGGAGTGTTACAACTCATTTACTCAATGCTGCCAAAGCCCTAATTCCCAGGTTTTGGAAACAAACCGCATGCCCAATTCTTGCTGAATGGAAAAGGGAGGTAGACACAACCATGGAGGCTGAGCGCTGAATACTTGAGGCTAGAGACCAACATGACAAATTTAAGGACACATGGCCCGGCTGGAGTTACTACTCACTTGAAATCCCTACACACTAAAATCATCCCTATGGTGAGCTCTTCCTACACCATTCACAGTAAAACCCATGCAATGCTCTTAATGCCCGCCTCAACCCATCTTTCCTTCCTTTTTCTCCATTTTGGTTTTGAATCATTTATGTTATTTATTTTTGATTTTTTTTCATTAAAAAAAAAAAAAAAAATGGACTATAGTGCAAAATCTACAAAAATGCAAAAAGGACTAAAAATGCATTGGTGTGAATCAGGCCTAATATTCAAATTATCTGAGATCCTGAATTTTGGGTTTTTACTACCTGTAAGCCATAATCAAAATAAAATTAAAACAAATAAAAGCTTTACATAGATCACTCTGTGTGTAATGAATCTATATGGGTCTCACTTTTTGAACTGAATTACTGAAATAAGTTTTTGATATTCACATTTTTTGAGATGCACCTGTACATTGGTTTATACTGCTTAAAGTCGATCTTCATCAAAATAAAAGTCCCTCCTCTCCACCCCTCTGCTACATAAAGATCACTTTTTGCGGCTTGTGCCTCCTTGGATATACAGATCACACATCCCAGGAGGCATGGTCTTCCATTCACAAAGGAGGATGGTGGGCTGGCGTAGCAGCGCATCATCTGGAGGCCTGCCGGCTAAATCTGAAAGAGCCCACAGCCTCTTGATGTCACAAAAAACATGGAGGCGCAGGACTCAATCAGTGGAGAAGAAGAGAATCTCAGCAGGACAACGCTGGATCCGCTGGGTGGGTGAGTATCTGAACTGTGCAGGTGACGGCAACCTGGTAAGCAGAGGTAAAAACACATTTGGGGTGTGCGAAGATCTACGTTAATGTCTAAACAGATTTATGTCAACAGTCTGGGCACAGGTGCACTTTTGAAGTCTACAGGCATGGGCGTCCACATGGGGGGGCAAGTGCCCCCTCTTGGAGAAAGGTGTCCACACGCACAGCCCTCAAATTTACACTCGCCTGAAAATTAGTGAAGAGCGAGTGTGGAGCAGGGGCGGACTGAGCTGACCGTTTCCTGGCTGATCTGTTCTGGCAGAAGCGGTGCGGCCATCAGAGCGACACGGATGGGGGCTCCCCCTGGGCCACTCTGCTGTCCTGCACATAAGCCCTCACAGCTTCTGCCCGAAGCGTTCAGCCAGGAAACTGTCAGGAGGATCGGCAGCCGGATGACAGGGCAGGGATCTCCCGCTGGGACGTGGCTTCTATATGAAAAGCTGGCTGCTGTCAAACAAAGTCCCGCCTCCTGGACTGGCCTTGGGACCAGTAGGCTGTCTATTAGAGTAGCCGGTCCAGGAGGCGGAACTTCATTTGACAGCAGCCAGCTATTCATATAGAAGCAGAGTCTCAGAGGGAGATCCCCGTTCTGTTATTCGGCTGGCAGATCCTCCCGATTGCTCCCTGATACGCTGCACTGGTGGGCACTGATGGCCACTGATGAGGTGGACACTGATAAGCTGCACTGATGGGCACTGATATGTTTTATGTTAATATTGTTGGTTGTTAATATTTATTTTTGGAGATTAATTCTGCATAAAACATTTAACAGTGTATGTTCATGAGATAATTTACAAGGGAGTGTTAAGGGGCGGACTTAGGGGCAGGGTAGGGGTTAAAAACTGATTAGAAAATGCTAATCAGACAATGGTAGCTTGATCCTTCTATTAAGCTTTTGCATCGTTTCCTCAAACCTTTGCATGCCTGTGCTTTATATGATGACTAAGCCCCTCTCCTTCACGACACTGTCAAAAAGGGGCGGGGCAAGGGTGACCTTAAAATGATGCACCCCCGCCCCGACAGCCAAAAAAAGTTCCGCTGACACCCATGTCTACAGGCACCTTAAAGTGAACCAAAACAGTTTATAATGCTATGCTTATAGTTTTGCAAATATAGAATAAAGATCCATCCTTTCAACGTGTGACAAGATGCTTAAAGCGGTAGTAAACCCATCCATTTAACAGTTTAAAAACCAGTTACATTTCCGGCACGTGCCGGAAATGTAGCATTCCCATTGGTTGTGCTCTAAACCAAACAGTCAAACCATCCAATGGCTGGTGTCATAGATGATCACATGTGCAGAATCATGGCAGTTGTAGGTTAAACAGAGACCAACATGGCAGCTTCCTTGGCTGAAAATGATAGGAGGGTTTACTACCACTTTAAGTCTCCAATAATGTATGAAGCAGTGAAGGATGCCCAGAGCAGCATTTTTCTTTAGGAAAAAACTTTCGGTCCCCACTTTGCCCTTTACATATGTATTCAGCCTAATAAAACTATGCCTGAACACAGGTCTGTTTTCACTCCTCCAGTCCTCATTTGCATTGTACCACACTACAGTTTGGTTTAAACATCATTAGAACAATGGGTTTGCTGCAGACAGGTAGAAATGTAAGGCGTTACAAATGTTATTCTAGACTAGACCAGATTTCAGTTGCAAGCCCCTAAGGGTGTCACATTGACTGCGCGTTTAGTGCTTCAGCTTTCTGAGTACCTCTTATAAAACACATCCAGCAGACATATCTGTTACATTACATCACAGTACTAATGAATTTCGTTATAATAAAGAGACATGGAGGAACACGACACCCTAAAGAATCTTTGCTTTGTGGCCAGCTCACATATTAAAGCCCGTCCTTGTGATATTTACAGTAGGCCTCAACATTCAAACGAACTGCAAAAAGGTAAGGATTTGCCTACTAAGCCCTCCAAGCTGGTTCTTCGTACTAGTATTATGACTTGTATTATTACGACTTGTATTATTACGGAGGGCTGAAGAATTAAAGTTCTTAATTTAAACCTATTTTAACTTAATGCATTCCCTGTCTACCTGACTCCGCTCACTGTTCTGGCTGCAGCACAGCACTTTTCTGGTCACCCAGGACACACTGAGCAACAGGAGCCATTAGGCTCCTGCTGCGGTCAGTCAAACTCTTGTGAGGGAGCAGGGGTGAGGCTTATCGGCACTGTGTGCGTCTATGGACGTACGCAGCCCAGCTCAGAATTGCCCTCTTAGCAACTGGCTTGATAATGAGGCACTTGGAGCATTAAAAATGGACAGCACCAGCCAAGGACTGCCAAAAGAGGTGGTAAGGGACCATTCTGTGTAAGATCATGGCACATAACTACAATATCTTTTTTTATTTTTAGAAAAATATCCTTCAAGAGATACACAGAAGCAGTAATCAACTTACCAGCTAAAGGGTCAAAAGCCAGAAAGTCCGTCCGGTGAGCTGAACGCTTTTTTCAGCCTGCCAGCTTCTGAAAGGAGAAAAAAAAAAAAAGAAAAACCATGAACAATTTCAGCCACACGTCAGCATGACGACACCTACAAAAACTAAGATGTCAGCCCCTAAACCCAAACAGCATCTACAATGAATTGAGGCTTAAAGGATATAAGTATTCCCATGGGGAGAATTTGGCAAGACACATACAGACGATCTGAGGACTAGAATTTGCAACATTTATCTGTGTGCAACAGCCCCCTCTGCCCACCTAATACTCATCTGAGGTCCCTCTAGATCCAGCGATGTTGCAGGAGTGTCTCGGCTGCCCAGGTCTCCCTTCATCATTGGCTGACTGACAGCAGCCAATGGCTCCTCGCAGCTATCAAAGTCAGTCAGCCAATGAGGAGAGAAAGGGGGTGGAGCTGGGCCGCGGCTCAGTGTCTGAATGGACACACAGAGCTGTGGCTTGGCTCAGGTGCACCCATAGCAAGTTGCTTGCTGTGGGGTCACAAACAGGAGGGAGAGGTCAGGAGCACCAAAGAGGGACCTGAGAAGAGGAGGATCCAGGCTGTACTGTGCAAAACCATTGCACACAGTGCTGCAAAGTAGAACTTTTTTTTTTTTTTTTTTAAGATAACAAAGACTTTACAAATCACTTTAAGGAAACCTGTATTGAGAAAGATCTGTGAGCCCGCCCATGCTTATATCTGAGAAAATACTAGCTGAATGGCAATCTGGAATGTTTAATACTATGAATTATTGATCCAAATCAAAACAATCAAAGGAATGAATACCACCACCTGATTCTGAACACAACATTGCATCAATATTACAGTCCGGCAATTAGCATTGTCAAAGTAAAGACCAGCAGCCTACAGTATAGTTTTCCTTTAAACACTGCAAAAGATCTTGGCATTCAAATCGTGGTTTTGTGTTAAAATCCAGCAATATAATTTGGTACGTCGTCACAAATGTTTTAAAACAATGGAAATGCATTTATGAAATTCACTTGTGATCTGAGGAGCTGTCCATTTGGCCTCATGCACACAGGATGTATAAAAAAAAATAAAAAATTTAAAAATGTGTTTTTGTCTTTTACAGGCATTTGGCTTTTTTTCAGCCTCTAAATGCCTCTCTACTCTGTTAGCCTGTCACTATGCACACTAAGGAGCTTATAGGTGTATTAGAAGAGGAGCATTTAGAGGCTAAAAAAAAAAATAATCACTCGTGCCTTCAGGAGAGGAGTGTTTGATCAGAAAAAATGCCGGATGCCCCTAAAAGCCTGTAAACATGCATAAAATGCTACGTGCCCTTAGTGCTTGAGCATTCATTCCAACAAGCTAAATAAATTATTATTCTAGCCAATGGAATGAATGCACGCCTAGTACTCCATATTCCCAATCACACCCGTTTCTGGATAAGCTCTAATGGTTTGAGTGCTGCAGCAACAACCAGCTGGGACCTGGTTCAGAAAGTCACAATGGAGATATTTTGCAGCACACCATGAATCGATAAGGTAGAGTCCAAACGGATTTCATCACATACCTGACGAAGGGGCCCTGCGTAGATCCGATGGCAGATCTCTCCAATGAATGCACGCCTAAACGCGCTTGCAAAATGCACCTTTAGGTATATATTTTTAAAGCCCTTAAAAAAAAAAAAATCTTGAAAGTTAAGAGCAGAATGTGCTAGTATGCACCGAACACTAGCACATGAAATATTTACTTTAAGGCTACTCTCACACCGAGCCATTTTTCAGGCACCTTTGCACTAAAAATAGCACTTTTAAAGCGCCTGAAAAACGTGTCTCAATGCACCCAAGTGTGAAAGCCAGAGTGCTTTCACACTAAGGCGGTATTCTTGCAGGACGTTAGGAAAAGTCCTGCAAGCCGCATATTTGGGGTGGTGTGGTGAGCGGTGTATACACCGCCTCCGCCATTGAAATCAATGGACAGCAATCCCAAAGCGGCTACAAACCGCCAGCACATTTAACCCCTTTTTAACCCCTTGTGGGGGAGTGAAAAGCTCTGCGCTGCCGACTGCATATAACAGCAGAAAAGCGCGGTTGAAACCAGCGGCGCTTTATCGCTCCCGCCCCCTCACCCTGCTTGAAATAGAGTTGTAAAAGCAGATGGTTTTTAATCTTAATGCATTCTATGCATCAAGATACAAGACATTCTGTGTGTAGCAGCTTCCCCAGCACCCCCTAATTAACTTACCTAAACCCCTTCTCTCGGCAGCAATGTGCGCAAGTGTCTTAGCTGTCCCAGACACTCCTCCGGATTGGCCGAGACACAGCAGCGGTGCCACTGGCTCCCGCGGCTGTGAATCAAAATCAGTCAGCCAATCAGGGGAGAGAGTGGGCGGGGCTGGGACTCAGTGTCTGAATGGATACACAGAACTCTGACTCGGCTTGGGTGTCCCCTGTAGCAAGCTACTGGCTGAGGGAGCACTTGATGGGAGGAGGGGCCAGGAGAGCAGAAGAGGGACCCAAGAAGAGAAGAATCCGGGCTGCTCTGTGCAAATCCAACTGCACAGAGGTGGCAAGTATAACATGTTTTGTTTTTGTTTTTTTTTTTAAAAAAAAGCCTTTACAATCACTAAGCCCCCCCAGCTGTTCAATGTCACCACTGAAGAGGCTTCCATCTTCACCTGGTCTTCCTTCCGGGTTTGCGGACTGTGGTCGCTTGACTGGGCGAGCCGCGAAGATGCAGCTTCCGCTCACAGGAATCGGGGCCACGGCACAGAGATCTGAAGCAATGGCACGGGTATGCTGTACCTTCAGAGAGCATGCGCTGGTGTTGTCACTGGCTGGAGAAACACTGAATATCCCCTAAACGGTTTAAGTTTAGGAGAAATTCCTTGTACCAACATGTAAACTATATTATAAGCTTACCTGTAGGTACAAGTATCCCAGCAGTGTTTACTACCGCATTAAAGCAGAGTTTCACTTGTTTTTTAATTTATTAAAAGTCAGCAGCTACAAAAAGTGTATCTGCTGACTTTTAATAAACAGACACTCACCTGTCCCATGGTCCAGCGACGCAGTCACGGGATGCCTCACTTTAAGCTGCTTTTCTCCTGCCAGTAGAAAAGGCGCTCATAGGAGTTGAGCAAATGCCCAGTGTGCATGAGGCCTTTTACAATTGTGGCTCCTTCAAAAACCAAATGACACTCAAATGGTGGCATTTTGGTGACACTCCACTACCACTATTAGACATACTTATTGGCCATTTAACAAATCAGCTGAAGTTAGATCCACCATTTGTGTAAGCAGAGGTTTTCCTGAATTAATTCAGATGACTACAGAGGTTTGCAGTGCATTACCAGCTAAGCTGCAGAAGTGGCCATTATAACCACATGTAATCTTGCCAAAAAGTCCATCAAGGTGATACACATGCACACGGATCTACAGACCTGTAGTGATTTGATAAAAAAAATTCTACATAAACCAAACATCTTATTCTCTCCAGGAGATCGATGATGATCACGCAGATGTGCTCCAGTTTCTCATGTAGGCTGGGATCCCCCCACCCTGAAACCAGTACAAGGTTCTTCATACACAACTCCCTCAAGCCTTTGCCTCACAACACACTCTTTTACACAACTGCTTTCATAGCATGAGACAACAGAAAACCCAGAATATCCAAAGGATAGGGTGTTGGTGGTCATCAAACGAAGCATTAAAGGGTTACTAAACCCACAACAGTAAAATCAGTCTGTATATGCAGGAAAGCATTCTTGTTCTACTCACTGTAACCTAAGGGGTTAATCCTCCGCATTATGTAAAAAATCTGTCAGAGGGTCAGGGGTCATGTAGCCTCATAGGACAATTAGTGGAGAATGCAAAGTCCTCTTACAAGCTTTAACCAGTGCTCGGCTAGACACTAATAGAAGTCATAAGACTGCTATATAGTGCTGATTGGAAAGGGTATTTAGCAGTGTATATTTACTCAAATAATTATATTTCCATGTTCTGTGTACTGTGGGAGACTAGATCTAGAAAATGAAGGGTCCTGGGTTTATTAATACTTTACATAAGGACTGCATCTCCAGATACCATGGACCCCACAAAACAGGATATTTCTGACAAGGTTCTCATACAACTTCAAGCTACTGCCTCATATGTACATCACACTAGTAACACAACTGCTTCCATAGCATTAAGACAATAGAGAAACTCTGGTATCCAAAGAATATTTGTGTTGGTGGTCACCAAATAAAAAAACCAGATTGAATGCTTCCAAGGGGGAGCCCATGTTGAGCCCTCATACTCAAACTTGGATCTGATTGATCCGCGAGTTTCCGATAGACCACCCCCCTTCTTTTCCCCTATCTTGCTAGTGTCTTCCTATTCCTCCCCCCCACCCTCCTCTTTTCCTCTCTCTTCTGTACCACCCTACCTTCTTAAGGAAAATATTAAAATGGACCAGTGTCAAGTCTACTATGTTAACTGTTTTACCTTACTGAGACCTCCATGGTGAAGCATTGTAGCTCGATAGGGGTCACGCTGTGGACGATAGTCATTTGGTGGGCCCTTGAAGATAGTAATCATTTGTTGTCTCATATCTAAATATTTGTATCTTGTTTACTGTTTTTAATAAACACGTATTCAACCATTGTGCCATTTAGACATGACTATACAATTGCTAACAGATAGGTTTATTGGTTTCATGAACAAGCCCATGACAGTACAGCTTAGCTAATCTTTGGAATTATGGGAAGCCATGAGAGCATCTGACAAAATGCCATTCAGATGGCATGATCAGCAGTTATTTCCATACAGGAATGGCTAGGTTCAGGTGGTTTTCAGGAAGCTCAAAACGGTGAAAGCAAGAGACTTTTTAAGCATTTAGAGAAGACCAGTGCTGTTCAAGCGGTAACAAACCCCCAAACAAAAATGTAATATATAGCAGCTAACCAATCCTTAGAGTTGTAAAGGCAGAAATTCTTTTATCTTAATGCATTCTATGCATTAAAACAAAACATTTTTTTTATGTAGGAGCCTCCCCAGCACCCCCTAATTACTTACCTGAGCCTCTTCTCTATCCAGCAATGTCCACGAATATGTAAGCTGTCCAAGACACTCCTGATTGGCTGAGACACAGCAGTGGTGCCATTGGCTCCTGTAGCTGTCAAAGCCAGTCAGCCAGCCAGCCAATCAGGGGAGAGAGGGGGCAGGGCCAGGCTCCATGTCTGAATGGATACACGGAGCTGTGACTCTGCTTGGGTGCCCCCATAGAAATCTGCTGGCTGAGGGGGAACTCGATAGAAGGGAGGGGCCAGGAGCAGCTAAGTGGGACCCGAGAAGAGGAGGATCCGGGCTGCTCTGTGCAAAACCAACCGCAAAGAGGAGGAAAGTAGAACGTTTGTTATTACAAAAAAACAAAGACTTTACAATCTCTTTAAATGCGGTGGCTGCATTAGTTCTCTTAAACTTTTTCCTGTTAGGGTGTCTCCACTATGGGTGTTAGAGCAACAGAGACACCCTTGGACAGCAGCATTGTCAATCTGGGGAGAGGGTAGTGTTCAATGCACTAGCAGATTTAGATGGACTAAATTAACACATTAGAGTAGTATTTCAGCCAACACCTTTTAAAGTAGCTAAAGCAACAGTTTTTTACTTTTGGTATAAAGATTTTACATAAATGAATAAAAGCTGACCACTGTGCTCTGGAATGTACACAGAGTTGTCGTGCAGCTCAGTTTACCTTCCGGCACAATACCTGTGTGATGTATGACTGTGCGTGTGCAGGAGTGACATCATCCCGTGCTGGCCAATGAGAACAGCCGCAGCCCAGCACTCAGAAGGCAGGTAAAAGATACCAGCGAGGGATGTTGGACCGTTGAAGGGAGTGAAGTATCATGGAGTTTGGCTCTGCTTTAAATGCGGTGTCTCACCCCTGCAACTTAACAGACCTAGCTGTCCAGCAAAAGAAGTTAAAGCAGAACTCCATCCAAAAGGGGAAGATCTGCTTGCTTGCACCTCCACTGCCATATTTGGCACCTTTTTGGGGGGGTGGGGGGGAGCAGTATGGTAAAACCAGGCAAGTGCACTTTTCTTTCACACAGCCCAGAAAGTCAAACAAGACAGCCCTTCTTGAGCCTGATAAGGAGCTAACATTTCTGCTGTGAGTAAAATACATATGAACGCCATGTAAACTGTCTTCTGGGAGGCAGGTTGGCACTATTTAATGAAGACAGATTATTCAGATTCATATCCTAACTACTTAAAATAGAGTACAGTATCCCTTAGGTTTGGGTCACACCTGAGCTTTAGAAAAGAATGATCATCTCTTAGGCCTTGTTCACACAAGTGTGTACTATAGGGATTTCCTCCCATGGCTTTTAATACCATCTCTATGCTGATGGCACCTAAATATTCCCAACCCCCCCCCCCCCCCCAGCTCTCTCCATCAGTCTCTGCATCACCAACTTACTAAAAGACATATCAGCCTGGATGTCACATTACTTCCTCACACTCAACCTATCCAAAACAGAGCTCATGATATTTCCACCCCCACATGCCACTTGCCCTGATTTCTCTGTCAAAATCAGCAGCTCAACTATCAACCTGCACCCCCCCCCCCCATCCCCAACCAACAGCAAGGTCCTAGGTGTAATCCTGGA
>BLSH010093681.1:792534-816122 GCA_018402905.1 Glandirana rugosa
AATGGAACTTCAGCCTCGCTGAAGTCATCACATGCTCTTCTGAGGAGAATAATTAAAGTTACTCTAAAGACTACAGTTCGCTGAAGTCTACTGAACCTCGTTGTTCAGCCTAGAGTCCAGCGGATCCACACTTGACCGGGAATTGGCCAAGGGGTGGCGCGCGGCAGAAAAATGCCGCCGTCACCCCCTCGGGACGCGCTTAGCGGCATTTATTTGCCGTTAAACGAAAACCGGTGGTCCCCCGCGCGCTCCCTGTAGCCACTCATCGCGGCTCGCCGGCGGACATCGGGTCCGCCCGAGCCGCGGGCACACTCCTCAGGAGTGCGGCGGGTGCGCGCGCGCGCCCCCTGGTGGCCAAAAGCAAATTGCCGTTTATTTACGGCGATTCGCGCAGGGCTCCCCCACTGCCGCCGTAAAAAGACGGCGCGCGGTGGGGAACCGGTTAAGGGCCAGTTCACACCTAGGCGACCTGAGATCCGACTTGTTGCTCCAAGTCATCTGAAGTCGCTTGACATCAGAAATCTCATTGAAATTAATAAGAGGAGTCTTCTCGTACACTACTGAAGTCGCTCCGACTTCAAGGTAACTTCAGAAAAGGTTCCTCAACGCACCTCAATGCTTTACTGCAGGAATAGTTATTTAGATGGGTAGCTCTATTGAATTTCCACCAGACATATCATTTGGTGTTGAGGCCAAAATGATTCACTTTTACTCTCATCTGACCAGAACACCTTTTTCCATGTGGCTTCAGTATCTTCAAGGTGCATTTTAGGAAAGCTCAGTCGTGACTGCATGTGACCTTTGAGTGGTGTTTTTCTTACAACCCTTCCATGCAAGCCACATTTGTGGAGAATTTGAGATGTTGTCACATGCACACAATGACCACTCTGTTAAATTCCTGCAACTGAGTTGTTGTAGGGCACTTGGTAGCCTCCCTGACCAGTTTCCTCCTGGCTTTCATCCAGTTTGGAGTGATGTCCTGATCCATGGAGGATCTGTGTTGTACCAAATACCTTCACTTCTTAAAAATAGACTTCACTCACTGTGCTTCTAGGCATTGATAAAGCCTTTGAAGTTTTTTTGTATCCATCTCCTGACTTTTGCCTGTCCACAACTTTATCCCAGAGATAGTTCCTTGCCACCCATAGTTTGTTTGCTTCAGTTGCATTAACGGAGACTGAAATGCTCCAGGAAAATGATTCATGCTGAGCTAATCAAAATGACCACAGCTGATCACAGTTGAAAGTCAAATGGCTATGTGTGCCATTAATAAGGTGATTAGCTACACCTGAGTTTACAAGTCAGTTTTTAGGAGTGGGTGATCTTTTCCAACTCTGATTCAGTTTTTGATTTTTATTTCTGAAATGTTGGTGTTATATCCCACTTGGATGTTATAAGTTGCACTGGGTAAATACAGCTGGATAAAACAAAAAACGGTCTTAATTTCAGGCTGCAAAGCAACAAAATGTGATTTTAAAGGGGGGGGGGTTCTTTTCTATACCCCCTGTATATACAGTATATATAAATAAAATGTATTCTTTATGCAAAAGAGTACCTTCTATTTCCATCAGCATCCTACATTTTTTTTGCTGCTGTGATCTAACATCCTGTTAGAAGTGTTTATTCTCCATGGTTCTACTGTATGTAGGATTGTAGCCACCCTCTCGTGCTTGCAACCAGGGGGACAAAGGAGGATTTGTAGTGTGTATAGGCAACACACATGACCACAACTAATGTGCACTGATTGTTCCAAACAAACAGAAGTGAGGGGGAAATAAAGGTTTAAGAACTCATGGGGGACATTACAAGGAGGTAGAAAAACGCAGTAAGAAACCATATCATTCCCTAAACTTGTGGGAAGCTTCCTGGTGAAGTTAGCCTCTTCGCTTCCCTGACACACCAGTGGCACCATTGTTGCCACCTGGGCTTCTGTCCTCAGACTGCCGATGGTGGGTAAATAGGGGGCTATATCGTATAGAACCTTTTTTTGGGCAATAAAGGAAAACGTAATTCCTCTTATTTTGTTCAACAGCTTGAGATGCCCTCTTCTGAACATTTTCGACTACATCAAATTTTACATTTACAATCCCTTCAGAAGCATATGTCAGATGTTTACAAGATACGGTTCAACACGGGGCATCTCAATGTTGTATGGGATACAGATAAGCACACCAACCAAATTGTCCCACCAACTGGCATGGGAAAGGGATTTGGATGAGGAAACTGATGTTGAGTCTTGGAGTGCCTGGACCCTATGTTTCCATAAAAAGGTACAAGATAGCGATTGTCATGGCTTGGAAAAGCCCAGTGGTCAACTTATCCTTGTTGAAACGCAAACCTACTTGGATTATGCTTAATGAAAAAATTGTTCATACACTTCAAGATAAGCATTCGATGTTTGACAAAGTTTGGAACCCTTGGCTGTCTTACCTACAACTACCACCTGAATAGTGGCAGACTGGCGATCGGGTGGAGGTGGGCTCCTAGGCAGGTACCCTTTCCCTACCCCCCCTCCCCCCCATTTCTTTCTATACTCTTTCCCCCTTTTTGGGGTCTTCTCAGTTGTACTCAGTAAATTTTTTCCTTCAACAGTTATGCACTGTGACACGGTGCTTGTTCAAGTATTGTTCTTTCAGAATGGCCATGGACTTCTCTCTCTATGGCATCCCAAGTTCCCCATCTCTGGCCCTTTCTGCTCCTCTTCCCTAGCGCAGGGGTGATTGGGTGCTGTATTTTAACTTGGTTACATAGTTTAATATGAGATTTTGATGCAAGCCCTCCCTGGCTTCCTTGACCCCAGATGGGGGTCACAGCTCTGAATCACATCAAACATTATATCCAACTCAAAAGAGCATTATCTTGACTTAGCTGTGTATTGAAGGATATTTTGCTCTTAAGAACTACTTTGATTGTTCTACACAAACTTTTAAATTGTTTCACTGAATACCTGTACACTTTTGCCATCGGAAAATCTTGTTGTATTTTCCGTTTCATGAAAAACAAACCAGCAGAGGTTTGATCAGTGTATGGCCAGCTTTGGGATACATTCACAAAGGCTGCGACGGATGTGATTTAGTGGATCCTTGCTGGCAGAGCTAAACTCTGCACACAATGTATGTGAACAGCTGCAGCGGCTGTCAGATCTGTACTCTGCACTAATCAATGGCTGGCAATACGGCTGTTCGCTGCAACTGCTCTGACCATCCCTGGACGCAGACAGTTTGATAGCATTTCAACAATATTTCTAGCCATACATAAACTGGCCATAGGCAATTGTGATTTGCTTCAGTGCAAGTGTACAGCCTACTCCTGTGTGTGTGCTGAGGTGCCAGATTGGTACTAGTTTTCACCTTTTTATCCAATGTTGCTTTTACTTGCCGCAGTAGTATCTCCTGCAACAGGGCTGCTGATAGAAATCACGGGCCCTGTACAGCTTACCTAACAGGGCTCCCATTCACTGAAAACATCAAATGATAATTTTGTTAAAATGCAATGCCCACAATGCCATGCTTTGCAGCCATGGCAAAAATCATACCCCTGTTGAACAAGACCCATTCAAGTGAATAGTGGCACGAAGGCAATATCTGCACCCCCACAGTGAGCAATCGGCACCGATCACTCACGGTGTTGATAGAGGATGGTGAGCCCCCCACCTGCTCACCATCCCTGAAATAACCTGCCTGTGTACCCTCAGCAGCTGCCGGCAGGAGAGGAGGAAAAACTTGAGCACTGTGGGGGTAAGGGGTACACAGGGGTCCCAGACAGCAGGGGAAGGTGGCACAGATATTAGAACTGATCCCCCTGCAGTGCACCTGGAGGAAGAAAAGACAAATAGAAGATGACAGCACTGCACAACAGTCACATGTGTCAGCAATTAAGGCAGTACTGCTGGCCTTCCTGCTCTGCAGGTGCATGGGGCCCCATTTTGAGGCCTGGGCACATTACAGGAGGGCTGGTTGTACTGCCTCATCAACAGCCCTGACTGAAGGTATTGGTTTAAAAGAGGAAGTAAACCCTGATGGGGTTTACTTCCTCTGTATTCTCCTGCAAAGTAGAAGCATAATGGGCTACTATTCATCACATCGTAGCCAATTGTGTGTCACTTACCTGCAAACGAAGCCTGCGACGTCCAGCGATGTTCCCTGTGCAGGCAGCATCCCATCTTCAGCCCCTCTTCCTTTCGGGGCCGCGACTCTGGCTCTGACTGTGCGAAGTCACATGACATCACTCCCATGCATGCACGCACGCATGAGCCGCCAGTCACGGCACGATTATAGTGAAGAAATGGCACAGGAAACTGTATATCTCCTGAACCGTGCAGGTTTGGGAGATATGCTGGGCACCTACAGGTAAGCCTTATTCAAGGCTTACCTGTAGGTTAAAGTGGGTGTCAAAGGTTGACAACCACTTTAAGCCCCGTACACACAGGTCGAATATATGGCGGTATTGGCCAGTTCAATAGAAACCAGCCGACATTCGGCCCATGTGTATGGCAGCCGGTCCAACAGATTCCGGCCAAACATAGGGCTTCTGTCGAAGGGGCATGACCAAAAAAGGTCTGCCCGATAGGCATCCGAGTGGCACTCTGAGCTCCCATCAGAAAATAATAGCTCATGCAGGGAGATCGGTGTACTAACATTGGATTGTTAGTACAGGATCTCCTCACGGCTCTTCAGGTTTTTTATTTTTGCTCAGCCTGCTGGGTTAAACAAAAAAAAAAACGAATCGATAATGTGTACTAGGCTTAAGCATCAGTATCAGAGCATTCACAAGAGTACAAGTACTCTTGCAAATGCTCAGTATCGGAACTAATACCAGTAT
The DNA here is from genome assembly GCA_018402905.1 of Glandirana rugosa. NCBI lineage: Eukaryota > Metazoa > Chordata > Amphibia > Anura > Ranidae > Glandirana > Glandirana rugosa. Next base: position 797,356 of record BLSH010093681.1, read on the forward strand.
TGGTGCAACGCTACAAGGCAGCATTGTGGTGTGAACATGGCACATTGTGTGCCCTGGGTTTATCTGTGCCAATCAAGGCAGATCAACGGAACTGGTGGGAACGAGCCCTCAGCCACTAACATTTTATAACAAATTATCTCAACAAGCTTTGAAGAAACAATGTTTTCTTGCTTGAGAAACTTAAATTAAAGGCTGTTACATCTGCATATGTTAGGCTAAATCAGCAGATGTTCCATAATTACTTTGCAAATAAAGATTTACAATTAAGAACAATTTAGCACAAGCACTGAGGCAGAGCTGTAATAAAACATTACTAAAAGATTCCACAACAGTTCACAGCCTCTCTTCACAAACGCATTGTTAAAGAAAAAAAAAAAAAAAAAATCGACTTTTGAGACTGGTGGGCTGACCATTAGTAGATATTGCGTGGTTATTCTTTCCTGTCTGGAAATCAGGGAAACCAAGTTTAAGACACTCTGGGTCATGTTCCGCTTGAGATCTTTAATTAATGGCCAAAGGGAAATCGTTTATGGGAATGGTGGAGTGTCCACCCTGGCTTGCTCTAATCCACCAATTACAAGTAAGCAGTAAGAAGAACTTTGATTTGTAGGCGGACTTGCTTAGAGAGAAGCGATGAGGAAGTGCTAGCTGTAGAGCGCACACGAGGGATCAGCGAGGATCAGTGTCACAGGCCACTGAGTTGGCAGGTGTGTATGTGCTGAGAAGGAGGTTCACACTCAGAGCATGGAGCAGTGGAAGGCTGGAGGTTAGTGATCAGCAGGGACAGGCCCCTCTGTACTGCCACCTCAGCACAGCCTGTATTACCGGTATGGGGGAGGGGATCATTTAAAGAGACACAGCTCCCTGCCAGCTCAGCATACACTAGACAGTGCTTTCCAGCCCAGATTAACCCTATGGCTGCCTGAAAATCCACTTAAAAGCCGTTTAGAGAAAGTATCTCTAATTGAAACTCAAACGCAGCCAATTAAAACCTATCTGCATTCATCTTTTACAAGCCTGGTATTACGAGACTTGAAACAGGTTACTACCATATGCTAAACGACTGAAGACCAAAACTACTAGCAAAACGTAAAGAGACCAAATTAGGATTGGCGAAATTCTCCAAGCCTTCCTCGCAGATAAAACTTTTCCAACCAATCGTCTTACAATCCTAACCTTCAGATGCATATAATTCAGCAGGTATAAAAAATAAAGCATTAAGATATTACACAACCTTAACTCAAAGTACATCTGCTCTGCTTTAGGCTCCGTGAACACTGGATATTCAAAAAAACGATTTAAAAATGTCAGTAGCTTTGTAGTGTTTTTCAGCTTTTATCAGCGTTCATGCACCAGCATTTTTTATTTTTTTTCCCAATGGATCAAAAATGTCCAAAAAGGCTGGCGAGTCACGTTTATGGTCGTTTTTAAGGTTTCAACGTTTTTTGTGGTCAGAGGAACGACTCTTGAATGTGATTTTAGGACATTCTGACAACAGTCCATAAACTCCACTGATGATAAACGGCAATAAACATCCATGTGTGCTTGGGCACCATAGGATAACAGAGGGGAGTTTATGGGCTGTTAAAAACAAAAAACGTTTAAAAGCCCAAAAACAACCATTTAGCAGCTACAGTGTGCATGGAGCCTAAGGCTTCATGCACATAGGACGTTTAAAAAAAAAAAAGTCCTAAAAATGTCAGTAGCTTATTAGTGATTTTTTTCAGCTTTTATTAGTGTTATATTACCAGCGATTTTGCGTGTTTTTACGCGTTCCTTTGTGTTTTTAAAGGGCCAGCGTTTTTTTTTTCTCCTCAATCGATATAAAACGTCCAAAAACATTGTGGACTGGCATTTAGCCGCGTTTTTGAGCATTTTACAGCTGAAATATGTTTCTCAGAACCCACTGGTCTTGGGTTATTATTTCAGGTACTTATATAGCGCTGTCATTTTACGCAGCACTTTACATATATATTGTACAATCACATCAGTCCCTACCCTCAAGGAGCTTACAATCTAAGGTCCCTAAACTCACATTCATACATATACTAGGGCCAATTTAGACAGAAGCTAATTTACCTATCAGCATGTCTTTGGAATGTGGGAGGAAACCGGAGTACCAGGAGGAAACCCACACAGGCACAGGGAGAACATGCAAACTCCAGGCAGGTAGTGTCGTGATTGGGATTTGAACCAGTGGCCCTTTTGCTGCCAGACAAATGTGCTAATCACTACACCACTGTGCCGCTTTTTTTACAGCTCAAAAACATCACTGCTAAAACAGTTGATAACAGCCTATGTGCGCATGAACACATAGGATAACATGATGGAGAGTTTATTGACTGTAGAAAAAAACACCCTGTGTGCATAGGCCTCATCTACACGGGCGTTTTGAAATGTAAAATCGAGGTGTAACGCCAGGTCCGATGCCAGGATAAAAAAATAAAATCAGCATTTGGCAATGGCGTTAATGCGCATGCGTTATTGAGCATCAGCACCAAGTTGCATTTTGTTTTGAAAAAGACATCCCTCTGCTATTTTTGGACATTTTAAAACAAACCGCCAGCGCTAAAAATGCTGGTTAACGTCGCTACGGCGCTAATGCATGTTATTGAGGGTTTTGCTGGCTCAGCGTCAAAAAGCTTTAACGCTGCAGCTTCGGAACGAGCGGGTCCTGCAGCTTAAGGACGATGATGCCATCTACAGCTCAATAATGTCAACGTGTATATGAGGCCCTACAGTTGGAAACCACAAAAAAATTGTGTCCGATTATTGTTGCCTTTATTGTCCAATATGTAAATATATCTCATTCAATTTTGCGGTTTAAAATAAACAAATGTAAATTTAAGTCTTGCCCAAAAAAAAAAAAGCTTGCTTCTCTAACAAAGATTCCTTCAGTTGCTAGAATGCTTGGAATTATGGAATGTGAGCTGAAAGAGCAGTACTGCTGCATGAAAATGTCTTTATAAAGCCGGACACGGGGGTGGCTACCCCGATGCTACGCATGGGATTAGGACCAGCACAGGGCAACGGGGTGCAGAGACAAGACTACTTCTCTGTCAGCTCAATCTGGACTGGTATTAGAAAGGCAACAAAGATATCCTGAAGGCAGATAATAGCAGATTTTCAGAGATAAAATGTTAAAAACTTTTAGAATTTAAAATGTTGTTAAACAAAAGGGGGCCCTTCATGGTGATAAAAATCTTCAAACCAAAAATAAATTCCAACAAACAAGTTCTTCCTATACATACATGTTTGTCATTCTATAGAACGACAGGTAACTGAACACCATTCCAATATGGCTCATGAATAAAGGGAGTGAACAGCCAGTATATCAAGAAAAAAAATGGACGTCCCACAAATAAGTTAGATACTCACCTCTGCCCAATCCACTGATTGCTGCAGTAGTAAGGAGGAATCATCCACTGAAGAATCTTCAGAAAGCAACACTTCCCGGAATGTTAGTATAGTACCCCGAGACCAACCTCGCTACAGTACAGTGTAAATATTGGAAAGCACACCACAGATCTTCAGAATAAGTCTAAACTTTTTTGACGAAAGGTCACATAGCAGAAGAGTGCAACGTTTCAAGCAGCATAGGACCCCTTTTATCAGCCATGTGATCATAATCACATGCTCGACAAAGGGGTCCTGCACACCTCCGAAACTTTGCACTCTTCTGTTTACGATGTGATCCAACATAAAAATAAAAAAATAAAAAAACCACCACATTTCAGACTCAGGCCCCTTTCACATGTGTGGACTCCGCCAGCAGATCTGATCGTTGTTCCCCACTGAGCAGGGAGATGACAGGTCCGTACCTTCTCCGCTTATGCAGGCGGGTGTAAAGAGACACGTCCATTTACATCCGCTGCTCCATAGAGGGCAATGGATGATCCGATCGGGTCCACGTAAAAAACCAGACCGGTGGACCTGATCAGTGCACCCGTGTGAAAGAGGCCTCATTCTGAAGATCCAGGGTGTGCTGGCATTTATTTAAGCTGTACTATGCATGTTCCAGTCTCCAGCTAGAGTTTGCTGAAGCACCCGATACTTTAGCCCATTCCAGAACGCGTATAATGAGAATATGGGCTATCAACTTCAGTACAGGACACAGTAGGAAAGGGACTCTGGGTGGGGGAAATGTGGGCTGTTTGGGAGACCAGGAATCTGACAATTCTGAACTGTCTGTATTTGAAGACTCTTCAGTGGTTTCTTTTTAGCAGGAAGCCCAAAATAAGGAGGTGATTTATAGTTCTAAACATAAGTTTGAATAACAGAGCATTTATTTAAAATACAATCTAGGCAACACACAAAATGAGTCCAAATCATTTCATCCAGCAATGAATTATTAGAGCTCAACTAGACCCAGGAGTCCAATACTCCTATAAATTAAAGCAAATGACTGCTGACACCCTTCTGAAATTGTAGATTGCTTGGCTGTGCGGTTATTACTGATCTAAAACTCCTAGAAATACACAGATCAGCAAGTCAGAAGCCCTTATCTGTAGATTTCACTGTTTAATATAAAGTATAAAAGGCAAGAAGATGGGCATGACACCCAGGCCTCCGAGTACTTTTGGCCAAGTAAACTTTGGCAGCCTATGTCATGACCGGTTTTCTTTGAATTCGGTCAATGGAATTGCCCCTTTCCTTTTGCCTAGAGTGAAAGTAACAGGTCTGAGAAAGCATGCAACTCTCCTTATCCATCCATGACGCAGGGCTCAACACTTAGACAGCCAATCATCAGACCCCAATAACTGTCGCATGGGGGAGGGGCTTAGTCCTGTGTAAGCTTTAAACAACTTACACAAGGCTTTTTTTTTTTTCAGGAATCCAGTGATTGAATATGACAGTACTGCAGTGTGGGTAATACAAGTATGAGCAGTGGAGGTGCTGGGCTATCAAGTGAACCTTAAGGAAATTCAAAGCTAAATGTCCCTTCAGAAGTGCCTGTTAGTTCCTAGGCTGAACCTTTTTTGGTTTCTAAATTCTATATTCTGCCAATCTTAAAAAGATTTTAACCCTGCATATGGAACACAAATAGAAATTCAAGAGGAAAAAAAAAAAAAAAGAGGAGAATTGAAAATATACTTCGAAGAACAATTAGGAGATACCTTTCTAAAGGAAAACTCATTTAAAAACTGGCAGATGGAAGGAAATGCACAAAGCAAGTCACAAGAAATCAGATACATTTTCAGCAATGTGCTTACACAGTCACAGGGGAAAAGTCCCTGAGTTCACATATTTAAGAAGTCCAGTGCTAGGTTCACTAGCAGAGATTGCAACACAGACTTGTCCCTTGGAGCTGGATTAGGAGGATTTCACCTCCCCCTCCTCTAGCTCTGCATACCCCTCCCACCCCAGGCCTCTTTCTATGCCAACGTCACCACTTCAGGCTCAGGTTGAATCTCTGCTTCTAGTTAGGTATGGAGTGGAACACTAAGGTAGCACATAGCAACAACCCACTGAAATAAAACTTTGCAAAGTTACATACAGTTCTGCACTTCACCGTTCACTTGTGACAGTAATATATTGCCTCCATGTAACAATGACCCAGGGAATATAGGCCATACAGAAACACTGAACATTATATTGACTGAATATCACATCAATATTGACACAAGGTTTCCATTCAGCCGAGTAGATATCAACAGCTTCACTGCTACCATAAAGCCCATATGGTGTATGCAACCTGATCGTCCTTATACATTGTTATAAAAGACAACGAGCAGAGGAGGCTTTCATCTCATCTAATGACTACGTACTGGAAGACCAAGGTGCAAGTCATAAAACTGCACACCATGGCTTTACTAGGCTACGCAACAAAAATACACCTATGAATTAAAGCACAAAGTAATATGCAATACCGTCACCGCTCTTTAATGGATTTCTCATTCTAGTTAAATGTACATAGGTTTCGGTGTGTGTGTGTGTGTGTGTGTGTGTGTGTGTGTGTGTGTGTGTGTGTGTGTGTGTGTAAAACTCTGTGCAACACAAGAACTGAATTGAAGATGTGTGAATCAAGCAGAGGAAAGCCGCTATCCCTTTAAATAAATTGAAAACAAGCTCCATAAAATTGAAATCCAAATAAAAACAATTCACAATCAATGGGTTACAAAACCATATGGTTTTGTAACTCATCGATTGTGAATTGTTTTGATATAATAGACACGTTGCACGCTTCAGCTTTATGGAATTTGGGATATATAGATATTATTTACTGCCCACTTTAAAGACCAGGATTACAACCATATGGGTCAGGCTAGATGGCTGACAGATCAACTTCTATGAAGAATAAAAAGCCACTTGTGGCACAGTACTTTACAGAAGACTAAGGCCAGGCTCATGTTAGTGCACTTGCGACCTAGTTTTCAGTGTGATTTTGTAGTGTGTTTTTTAACCATTTTATTCAGGCTTCGTATAATGTTACAGGAGCAGGAAACCGGATTTTATATGCAAAACTGCAACAAAATGCACCAAAATACATGTACATGCGTTTAGGTGCTTTTCCATTGAAGTCTAGAGGAACAAAATCACGCTACAACTGCATGAAAGTAGCACACATAAAATGCACTGCGCTGCATTGATGTGAAAATAATGCCATTTCCTTTGTCCTGCGACTCCGCGAGACTGAAGTCCCATCTGAAACCACACTAGTGTGAAGCGGGCCTTTAGGGTCGGGACGTCCCAAGCTGAGCTAGCATTTTATTTTTCTAGGAAAGCAGAATTACCCAACCCCTTCCTTTATCTTTCTGGCCTTTGCACAGCCTGCCATAATCACACTGCAGCTTCCATGAGAAATAATCAGAAATCAATGGAGGCCAGCGGGTGTCAATCACCTCCATCCATCCAAAACTGAAGGACACGTTCTGGGTGGACTGACCCTATATGAATAGCTGTAGAAGTGTTGTGTCTGGTGGGACAGATCAGTACAGTTAAATGGGACCCATTTAGGCATAGCCTGAGTACATTATAGACTGATTGCCCTACAACATGGGGGGGGGGGGCTGGCTGTAAGTTGTGCCATAGATAGGAGAAGCTATAATGGAGATGAGGCTGTAGGAGGAGAGGTGATCGCAGTGCTGAGGACAGGGATCACCATGGAGAAGAACATGATCACACAGGAGATGAGGGATCGCTTACTGCGCTCCATACCCCAATGACAAGTGCTCCAGTGTACACGCAGTCCAGCCTTGTGTTTACTCCACGTAGGCAGCAGCACCCACCTCCCTCCCCACTACACACTTCCGCTGGCTGTCCCCTTACTAATAGTATCCACCGGCCCCCACTGTAACACTCCCAGCCCCCCCACCTTCCCCCCTGACACCCGGCTCCCTTCACACTCACTCCGCGTCCCGATCCGCTGACTGCCGGGGAAAGCTGCGGCCGTCTCGTTCACCTTTTATATAGAATACGGCGCGGCCTATCAGCTACAGGAACGTCATCTGCCGCGACACGTCAGCCTGAGGATGGAGCTGGGGAATGCAGGGAAAGCAGGAAGCGGAAACGGATGTGCCCGGACACAGGAAATAGATTCTTTTTTTTATTGCTAAAACTTTAATAACGTGTGCAATGGTGACACGTCGTACTGTATGGACAGGGAGAAGAGTACAGATGGGATTCAGAAGGGTTAGAGGTCATAGCAAGAAGTTTGTATACTATTAGATATGCCACACAGACTTTCTTTACTTATTTGTTTTTATTTTATTTAACCCCCCTTCATGACCAGGCCATTTTTTGCGATACCGCACTGCGTCACTTTAACCACTTTGCATCTGGGCCAATGCTGACACTATGCTCCTACGTGTAAAAATCGACTTTTTTTGCTACAAAATTACTTCGAACCCCCAAACATTTTTTATATATATATATATTTGTTTTAAAGCAGACACCCTATAGCAGGGATATGCAATTAGCAGACCTCCAGCTGTTGCAAAACTACAAGTCCCATCATGCCTCTGCCTTTGGATGTCATGATTGTGGCTGTCAGAGTCTTGCTATGCCTTATGGGATTTGTAGTTCTGCAACATCTGGAGGTCTGCTAATTGCATATCCCTGCCCTATAGAATAAAATGATGGGTGTTGCAATGTTTTAGGTCACAGTATTTGCGCATCAGTTTTTCAAACGCTATTTTGTTTTGAATAAATACACTCTAAAGAGGAAGTAAACCCAGATAGAAACATAGAAAAGTGACGGCAGAAAAAGACTGAGTAGTCCATGGAGTCTGTCCCTTTTTATTTATTTATTTTATTTTTTTTAATTTTTTTTTTTACATTAACCTTGTTGTCTGACTATAGATTTATGTTTATCCCACGCATGTTTGAAGCCATTTATTGTTGACTGTCTCACAACCTCTGTTGGTAGTTTATTCCAATCATCAACCACCCTTTCAGTAAAATAATACTTTCTAAGATTAGTTTTGAACTTCCCCCCAGTTAGTTTGAGGTCATGTCCCCGTGTTCTTGATTTTGGTTTCATATTGAAAAGACTGCCCTCCTGAACCTTATTCACCCCCTTGATGTATTTAAAGGTTTCAATCATGTCTCCCCTCTCCCTTCTTTCCTCCAGACTGTACATATTAAGTTCCTAAAGTCGCTCTTGATATGTTTTATCCCCCAGACCTGTCACCATTTTTGTTACCCATCTCTGAACTCGTTCTATTTTATCAATATCTTTTTGTAAGTGAGGTCTCCAGAACTGGACACAGTATTCTAAGTGAGGTCTCACTAAAGATCCATATAGAGGAATCAGAACCTCCTTCCTCCTGCTGGTGATCCCTCTACTGATACATCCCAGAATTCTATTTGCTTTTCCCACTGCCTGGTTACACTGTTTGCTCATTTTGCAATCATCTGAAATAAGCACCCCCAAATCTTTTTCTTCTGTAGTGCTGGCTAACACTGTGCCCCCAATGCTGTACTCTCTAATGGGATTCCTTTTCCCTAGATGCATTATTTTACATTTAGAAATATTGAACTGCAGTCTTGGGTTTACTTCCTCAATATACCCCTGTAATGTAGAAGCATAATGGACTACTATGCATCACATAGTAGCCCATTATGTGCCACTTACCTGCAAACAAAGCCTGCAAACTGTTGGTGCTATATAAATCCGGTATAATAATAATAACTGATCATTATAAGCACCCCTGTCAGTGCTAAATGGTTTGTCTCAACTGCCTAACTGCTACATCTGCAAGACAGCTTGTTCTGTTGAAAAAATAACAGACTTACTGGCAGAATCACCAGGTGAAAATAAAAAAAAAAGAAAGCCTAAAAAGAAAACGATTGCAATCACCCCATCTAAGAATTGGTAAGCTGCAATATAATAAATTATTATTGCTTTTTGGCATACACTGTATACACATGCAGGTGTCCCATTCATGCCAATTGGGACGCAGTGGTGACATGGACATAGTTCGCAGCTGCTGCACCCCAATTGACATGAATAGCAGTCTGCAAGGGGTTTCACCTGTGCATTTTGTGCTGCCAAAAAACGCAACCCTTAGGCTCCATTCGCACTTGTGCGACTCCAAAGTCGTTAGATTTTCATTGGGAATTGACATTTCAGCTTTGGATGGGCACGACTTGGATGCAACTTTGGCTTTGATTGTTGCACAACTGCCATATTGATAACATTAAGATGAAAATTTCAACATTTAAGGGTTTACATTGCAGTCTATGGCACTCAAGTCACATAAAAGTAGTACAGGAACATTTGTAAGGTCACATAGATTTGAAGAGCTTCAATTAAAATAAATAGGTTGCGACTTATCATGCAGTTTAATGCGTCTAAAGCCGCATGGCAAGTCGCACACATTTGAATGGAGCCTTAGACGAAGATACACTTCATTACGTGTGAACAAGGCCTAAGAGCATAAAAACAAGCATATTTCAATGTCTAGGAGTCACAGGTGGTGCATACACCCTACTGGCAGCATTTTTTAAAATCAGGCTGAAGTATGTAGTGGCTGTAGACACAATAGAACAGTACTTGTACATATATGCATAGAGGGATGCATGCCCCAAAAGCAGAAAGCGCACATTGGGGAATATGGCCCTTTACACAAGTATCATAGAAACACATAGAAACTCTGCGTATTTCAGTCCAATTATAAAAGTCTTCGGGTTGTGCACACTACCTGTGCTTTCTGGGTGCTGAAAAACACCTGATTTTTTTTTTTTTTTTACATAGAGGCCAAAACACCCATGTGTATGAGGCCTAAGGCCCGGTTCACACTGGTACAACATATGCTCCAACTTTGGGAGGACATGTCGCAATCAATGATTCCCTATGAGAGCCGTCTTAACTGGTCTGACACAAGTCGGTCCGACTTTGAAAAAGGTTCCTGTACTACTTTGGTCTGACTTTGGTCTGACTTTGATCTTACTTCAGCCTATTGAATATCATTGAAGTTAGATCAAAGTTGGATCCTTGTCCTAACCATCCGACTTGTGACATCCAACATGGTGATTACAGCAGCAGGAAAAGGAATTTATGTCACACTGAGATTGTTTTGATTGGTCAAAGGACAAGTCAGACTATCTCAAAGTCATCTTATCCTGTTCATTTAAGTCGGATGGAAGTAGGACCAAAGTAGGACCGATGTTGCAGGGCAAAGCAAGATGGCAGTCCTACCAATGTGAACCCAGCCTAATACCCTGTACACACGGTATGATTGTCGTAAACAACGGTCGTACAACAGCTTGTTGTACTATAATCCGACCGTTAAAACAGCCGTCATTCAACAGTCGTAAAACAGAAGTTGGCTGAGAAAACTAGAAAACTTTTGTTGGATAACAAGGCGTAGTACGACAGTTTGTACAGAAGTTGGCCCAACAAAAGTTTTAAGTGCAAAACACACATTTTCGGAAGTCAGGAATGACCAGAAATGTCCGGTCGTGTAAATCTGTGTTTGAAATTCACACTTCATATTCGTCAAGCGGCAATTGAATTCAAATAGCGAAATGCAATGCACATTAGCATCTTTTTCAATGGAATAATAATGAAGCTGCTTTGCTAGTGGTACTCATGTTACAAATGTAATGAAAGACAGTTGTTCTATAGTGATATAAATATTATTTGCATTGTTTTTATTGTATTTTATAGTTTTAAACATTTCCATAAGATCATCATTTGCTCGCCAAACTTCAACCAACACAAAATTAGATGAAGGAGCCCAAAGGGTGGAGCACGGCATCGGAACTTCCTCTTTATACGCTTGTAACACATCACTACGTTCGTCTTGGTCGGACAAAAGCTTAGTTCACGCCAGTACGCTAGAACACAACCGCCAACAGCCGATTTTGGAAAAAGTTGAACGTGCGGTCGTACGCCAGTCCCATCGTGTGTACGAGGCTTAAATGTTCAATAAACTGAATTGGTAATGCTGCTCATGTGGAGCTGGGTTTCCCCATTTGGCAAATTCGTAACTAAGCATATACATGCCACAAGTGCTAAATCAGTGGAGGGAGTCCAAAATGCTTTATTTATTAATAAAACGATCATATGCAACAGTCAGCACACTTCAGGAGCCAAACATACTCCCCCATCATTGGGGCTAAAAAACATGCAAGCAAATACAGTATAAAATTTAGAAATATAAAAAATAAAAAGGTCTTTATACCTATCTGCATAGAATATCTAAATCCAATGAATAGCAGAGATAATATCTTGCAGGCAAATTCCAAAAATCAGAGCACTTCAATGGCAAACATAAGTGGATCAAAAATATCTCAATAAAAAAAAAAACAGGACAATGCTACTATTGCATGAATCAAAATAGATGTGTTAGCAATGTCAAATATAAACACTAAGAATAGCTATGCTAGAACATAATGGAGATGCACTGTTTGTAGCAACATTGTATAAACACGTTTTAGGCCCCATGTAAGTTATGGTAAGTATAATCTTTGTAATATTGTGTCAAAAAAACTTACACATGTGTTATCTTTCTCACAGGACTTATGGGACAGACTGTGCACTCCACAGTGGTTCTAAAGGCAGAAGGTTTTTTTTTTTCTTTATCTTACATAGTTACATAGTTAGCCAGGTTGAAAAAAGACACAAGTCCATCTAGTTCAACCAATAAAAAAAAAATGAAAAAATATATACAACTATACAATCCCATTTACACAATCCTTTACCCACAGTTGATCCAGAGGCAGGCAAAAAACCCCAGCAAAGCCAATGATCCAATTTGCTATAGCGGGGGGAAAAAATTCCATCCTGATCCCCCGAGAGGCAATCGGATTTTCCCTGGATCAACTTTACCTAAAAATGTTAGCACCCAGTTATATTATTTACATTAAGGAAAGAATTCAGGCCTTTTTAAGGCAATCTACTGTGCTGGCCAAAACCACCTCTGGAGGGAGTCTATTCCACATTTTCACAGCTCTTACTGTGAAGAAACCTTTCCGTATTTGGAGATGAAATCTTTTTTCCTCTAGGCGTAAAGAGCTTAAAGTAAATAACTCAACACCAAGTTCACTATATGGACCACTTATGTATTTGTACATGTTGATCATATCCCCCCTTAATCTCCTCTTCTCAAGAGAGAATAAATTCAGATCCTCTAATCTTTCCTCATAGCTGAGCTCCTCCGTGCCTCTTATTAGTTTGGTTGCCCTTCTCTGCATTTTCTCCAGTTCCCCGATATCCTTTTTGAGAACTGGTGCCCAAAACTGAACTGCATATTCCAGATGAGGTCTCGCTAATGATTTGTACAGGGGCAAAATGATGTCTCTATCTCTGGAGTCCATACTTCTCTCAATACAAGAAAGGATTTTGCTTGCTTTGGAAACCGCAGCTTGGCATTGCATGCCATTATTAAGCTTATGATCTACCAAAACCCCCAGATCCTTCTCCACAAAGGATTCCCCCAGTTATACTCCCCCTAGTATGTACGATGCATGCATATTCTTAGCCCCCAAGTGCATAACTTTACATTTATCTACATTAAACCTCATTTGCCACATAGTCACCCAATTAACCACTTCAGCCCCAGAAGGATTTCCCACTTTAGGACCAGAGCACTTTTTGCGATTCGGCACTGCATAGCTTTAACTGACAATTGCGCAGTCGTGTGACATTGTATCCAAACAAAATTGGTGTCCTTTTTTCCCCACAGAGCATTCTTTTGGTGGTCTTTGATCAACTCTGTGTCACTTCTGATCACCACTATAAACAAAATAAGAGCAACAATTTTGAAAAAAAAAAAAAAAAAGTTTATTTTTTCCTATAATACATGTCCAAAATATATATATATATATAAAAAAAAAACAAAATTATTCATCACTTTTGGCCAATATATATTCTTCTACATATTTGTGGTAAAAAAAAAAAAAAATTGCGATTGGCGTTTATTGATTGGTTTGCGCAAAAGTTGCCACGTTTACAAACCATGAGAATTAATTTGTGGCGTTTTTACATTTTTTTTTTTTTTTTACTAGTAATGGCTGTGATCTGCGATTTTTATTGGGACTGCGACATTTTGGTGGACATGTCGGACATTTTTGACACTTTTTTGGGACCAATTACATTTATACAGCAATCAGAAATGTAAATATCCACTGATTACTGTATAAATGTCATTGGCAGGGAAGGGGTTAACTGTGTTCCGTGGGTGTTTTCTAACTGTATGGGGGCTGGGCTGGCAGGGGCACCAGAAATCTAACTGATCCTGAGTACAGGAATCAGTAGATCTCTGACATGCCGCCTGTCTGAACGGGGAACCGCCGTGTTTACATTGGCAGCTCCTCGTTCTAGCATTGCACAAGGCGATTGCGGGTCACTGGGGGACATAGAGTCTGCCCGACCTGCGGCCCCACTCAAGGAGCGTGCGGCGGTCACGAGCACGCCCCGCCAGCGGAGCATGCTCGCCCCCTAGCTGCATTCCCGCGAGCGCTGCTTATAGTCTGCGATTTGCGGGACGCTGCCACACAGGCCGCCGACAATAGACGCTACGCAGTCGGCAAGTGATTAGACAGTGCATTGAGGTCTGCTTGTAAGTTGGAGACATGATGTAAGGACGTTATTCCACTGCATAGCTTGGTGTCATCTGCAAACACTGAAATGGTACTTTTAATCCCAGACCCTATATCATTTATAAATATATTGCAAAGTAAGGGTCCCAACACTGAACCTTGGGGTACACCACTGACAACTCTAGACCATTCAGAATAAGAATCATTAACTACTACTCTCTGAATTCGGTCTTTTAGCCAGTTTTCCTTCCATTTACAATCTGATCTTTCCAAGCCTGTAGACTTTACCATAAACATTAGCCTTTTGTGGGGAATGGTGTCAAACGCTTTAGCAAAATCCAAGTATATCACGTCCACAGCCACCCCTTTGTCCAAGGGTTTACTTACCTTCTCATAAAAAGAAATTGGGTTTGTTTGACAACTTCTGTCTTTCATGAATCCATGCTGTCTGTTGCTTAAAACATTTTTTCCAACAAAAATTCATCTATGTGGTCTTTTATTAAACTCTCTAGTATCCCTCCCAACTATAGAAGTTAAACTAACACTTCTATAGTTACTTGGTAAAGACTTTGATCCCTTTTTAAATATGGGCACCACATTGGCCCTACGCCAATCCAGTGGTACTATTCCAGTCATTAACCAGTTGCCGACCGCCCGCCGCAGATTGACAGTGGCAACTTGGCTCAATATCACCTGGCGGCGGCTGCGAGATCGAGGATCGTGAGTGTGCGCCGCCGGAGGCGCGCTCACTGTGTTACAGGGGAGCCAGGGAGCAGGTAGGGTGGACTTGATGTCCGCCGGCTACCTGCGATTGCTCCCCTGCAGAGACAGAACGGAGGTCCGTGTATGTAAACAATGAATCTCCGTTCTGACAGAGGGAAGGAGTGTGATTGTAGGCTCCCTGTATATGAGAGCTGCGATCACTCTTCTCCCCCACTCAGCCCAGCCCCCACACAGTTAGTAACACACACCAGGGAACACAGTTAATCCCTAGAGCACCCCCTTAGTGTTAGCATTTTCATAGCACTGATCGCTGTATAAATGCCAATGGTCCCAAAAAAGTGTCAAAATTGTCCAACATGTCCACCGCAATGTCGCAGTCCCGCTAAAAATCGCAGATTGCTGCCATTACTAGTAAAAAATAAATAAAAAGCTCATAAATCAATTTTCATCGTTCGTAAACGCAGTAACTTTTGCGCAAACCAATATATTTATGCTGATTGCGCTTTTTTTAACCAAAAGTATGAGAAAGTATATATAATCGGCCAAAACCGATGAATAAATTAGTTTTTTTATATTTTTTTATTTGTATTTTAGCAAAATATTGTTGTTTTTTTTGTGCAAAATTGTCACTCTTTTTTTGTTTATAGCGGTGATCAAAAATGACGCGGAGGTGATCAAATACCACCAAAAGAAAGCTCTATTTGTGGGGAAAAAAGGCCGTCAATTTCGTTTGGGTACAATGTCACACGACCACGCAATTGTCAGTCAAAGCAACGCAGTGCCAGATCGGAAAAAGTGCTCTGGTCCTTAAGGGGGAAATCCTTCTGGGGCTGAAGTGGTTAAGGAGTCCCTAAAAATTAGATACAATGGCTTTGAAATGACAGAGCTCAATTCATTTAGGATACGTGGATGGATGCCATCTGGTCCAGGTGCTTTATCTACCTTTATTCTGTCTAAATACTTCTGGACCATTTCACTTTTGAGCCATTGTGGATCATTTGGGGCTGTGTCACTACCACCCCCATTATGGACATGAGCTCCCCCATGCTCCTTTGTATACACAGAGCTGAAGAAAGTATTTAATACGTTTGCCTTCTCTTTATCCCCAGTCACCCACTCTAGATTATTTTGTAAAGTGTCTACATGCTCAGACCTGACTTTTTTACTATTAATAGATTTGAAGAATTTTTTTGGGGGTTTGTCCTACTATCTTTTGCAATCTATTGTTTTGAATTTTTGCGGCCTTTATTTCCTTTTTACATATTGTTATATTCTTTGTAACATTTAAAAGACGATAGTGCTCCTTCATTTTTATATTTTTTAAATGCTCTTTTCTTATCATTTATAACTTTTTTAACTTTGGCTGTGAGCCACATAGGTTTTATTTGAAGCCTTTTAAACTTCTTGCCCATGGGAATATACTTTGCAGTGAGTTTGCATGCAGTCTTTTTGAAAAATCCCATTTCTGTTCTGTGTAGATCGATGCCAATATTTTCTCCCAGTCCAAGTCCTGGATAGCAGTCCTCATCCTTGTAAAAATTTGCTCTCTTAAAGTTAAGTGTTTTTATATTTCCCGTATGGGTCTGTTGCTTGCAGCTTACATTAAATGAAATCGTTTTATGGTCACTGTTACCCAGATGTTCTTTTATATGAATATTGGTAATAAGCTCTGCATGGTTTGAGATCACCAGGTCCAGCAAAGCGTCATTCCTAGTTGGGGCCTCAATAAACTGGACCATAAAATTGTCCTGTAATAGGTTTATAAATTTTTGCCCTTTAACTGTCCCAGCAGTGCCGTTACTCCAGTTAATTTCCGGGTAGTTAATTGTATGCATTAAGATTTAAAAAAAAACCTTCTGTGTGCAGCAGCCCTCCTCAGCTCCCCTAATACTTAACTGAGCACCATCTCAATCCAGTGATGTTGTATGAGAGACTTCACTGTCCGGGACTCTTCCTCCCTATTGGCTGAGACAGCAGTGGGTGCCATCGGCTCCTTCGGCTGTCAAAGTCAGTAAGCCAATGAGAAGAGAGAGGGGACGGGCCAAGACACAGCTCTGTGTCTGCACGGTGCAAGCTGCTTGCTGTGGGAGGCATTTGGCAGGAGTTAGGGGCCAGGAGCGCCGGTGAGGGACCCGAGAAGAGGAGGATCTGGGCTACTCTGTGCAAAACCACTGCACAGAGCAGGTAAGGATGACAAGTTTGTTATTTTTAAATAATTTTAATATCACTTTAAATCTGCTCATACCCCCTAGCTCCATTATTTCTCAACCCACAGTTTACCCTGGGTCTCATCCCCTCAGTATTTAACTGATGGCAAAATAAAATGGTTTTGAGAATTGCAGAGATGTGAATTGCAGAGATTTGTGCAGGTAATATACAGGTCCAGGTCTATACAATTATTGCAAGAGAAATACCAGCTTCCCCACACAGAACTTTATCACTACTCACAAATCTCTTACTATATAACTTCTCTACAAAAGAATGACCCATCTTGCATGACCACGTCTGAGTTTTTGAGCAGGAATTTCGATAAACATTCCTTTCATATTTTGGTATTGTACTCTGTGTTAAACATACATCATCAAAACTGCCTTTCATGGCAAAATGGGAAAATGGCTTAAACTTGGAAATTGATAAAGATGAATGGCACAAAATAGTGAGCTATGCCTTTAAATCTTATATAAATATGTCTATCATTAAAGCGAATTATAAAATACTGCTCCAATTGTTAAACAACTCTAAACCAGCGCAATGGGAAATCTGCAAAAACTGGAGTAAATGTACTATGGAGCTGCTCGTGTAACAGACTGAACATGTGCTGAAAAAGTGTTAACATACAAATACCACGCTACTACATAGTATTAAACTACTACCAAAATTGTGAGTAGTGTAACAAGCTGTGTGGCCAGCCTAGTCAGCCCTACCACACCTAAATATACTGTGCATCAGTAAAAGAGAATTCAATCATACTGAAGTAAACAATGACATGATTAAAACTTGAATAAAAAACTTGAATAAAAAAAGTCATTTAAGACCAAACAATCAATTTCAAATAAAATAGTCTATAGTGGAACAAACGCGAAAAAAAATTGTGGTTCAAAAAAAGTGTGTAAAAACCATATATGAAAAAAACAGCATCCAGTCTCTATTAATATCCAGTCTGAGATGCCCAGAACGAGCTGTATACTTTATAATAGTCTTCAGGGGCGACATCCAAAATGTGAACCCTTCACCAGTCCCCCAGTGGCACACCCTACTCCCCAGAGGACAATGTTTCCTATTACGGCAATCAATAGGGCATGGGATGTTAAGATCTCCATCAGAGGGTGTTCTTTTTCCACAGTGGGGGTCAATCCATATGGTCCTCCAGATCCGCCATACTCATACAAAGGAGTTTAAACGGAAGAAAGGAGGGGCCCAATAGCGAAGTACGTATTCACATTTATTTAAAATTGTTTTTAATCTATGTAACAGCTTACGTGCGGATGGAATGTGCAGTGGACGCCGTTTTGCGGTCCACTTGCATTGCAAATAAAACGGAAGTGACGAAACCAGAACTCACAGTCTCCCAACACTGCATTTCGTCAGCATGAGTGCTGACAGGGCCGGTGCAAGGATTTTTGTCCACACAGGCGAAGGTGCATTTTGGTGCCCCCCCATCCTACAACCACCTTCTTTCCCCTCCACAATACATCCCCCCACCCTCATATGGTAACCCATCTACGGCTAACCACACACTATACAATCTGATTGTACAATCCTCTTTTAGATTAACTCCAGCTAACACTTTAACCGGTTACAGCAACAGTTTTTTTTTCCTTTTGGGATAAAGGTTTTACATAAATAAAAGCCAATCATTCTAAGCACCCTGTTGGTGGTAAAGGGTTTATCTCTTTCCTCTAACTGCTACATCTGCAGGATAGGTTGTTCTGTTAAATAAACAACAGGGCCACCAGAGAGCAGTATACAGGGCCACCAGTGAGCAGTATACAGGGCCACCAGGGAGCAGTATACAGGGCCACCAGAGAGCGGTATACAGGGCCACCAGAGCAGTA